>CAEGAE010092737.1:0-126090 GCA_903067095.1 Girardinus metallicus | reverse complement strand
GCATGATAGGACAGATATGGCTGTTTTCTTGCCCCACACGAACAACCAGGGACTGAACAAAAACAACTCCGCCGAGACCGAGCCATTTTCCTAGCCTTTTAATGCTAACGCTATAGCCACCGGAAATTGTCAAACCCTACATCCGCTTTAAAACGCGGAAGCGTGAAAAAGGTCTATTTACGTGTGTGAGTTGTCACGGAAGAGGCGGGGCATAATTTGGAGATCAGATCGCGCATGCGTTGATGCCACGGTGACGTCAGCTTCAAGTTGGTGTTAGTTTAGCTGAAGGCTAATCCGATTTATGAACACTAATTTCGGCCAGCCGTTCTCTACCACTCCCTCCTCAAGCGCTCGGCGGTTCACTTAGGGCTTACTCCGACGTTAGAGCTGGGGTAAGCGGCCTTAAAATCGGCGTTATAGCTGGCGTTAGAGCCGAAGTTAGCGGCCTTAGCACCGGCATTAGCGCCGGAGTAAGGCGTAAGAGCCGGCTCTAACGCCGGTTTTAAGGCCGCTAACTCCGGCTCTAATGCCGGAATAAGCCCTAAGTGAACCTCCGGGCGCTGGAGGATGGAGCGGTAGAGAACGGCTGGCCGAAATTAGCGTTCATAAATCGGATTAGCCTTGAGCTAAACGCCGCTTACACTGTGGAGCTCCAGTATCCAAATTGAAGCTGACGTCACTGTGGTATCAACGCATGCGCGATCTGATCTCCAAATTATGTCCCGCCTCTTCCGTGACAACTCACACACACACAACAGGTGAGTCTACATTTTATTAGTTTATATGTGCAATCTTAGTCTGTGATATGCGATAGTATATCAATATCCAAATCTAACATACTGCTGTTATGTTAGATTTGCCAATGTTTTATTTTATCTCTTTTTTTTATCCAATTACCCGATTAACCGTAAGAATAATCGATAGTTTACTCGATTACTAAAATATTCGTTTACAACAGCCCTAGATGAATTGTGTCAAACAGATACTCAAACAGAAACTTCTAAAAGTTGAATCAGGAAAAGTAAGGAATTGTGAAAGATGATCTCTGTCACTCTTGAATTAATTCTTAGTCACTAGATGATAGTTAATGCTTGAGAATATCCTCTTTCATTTTCATTAGTTGAACTTGTTACTCCAGTTTCTTTGTCACTTGTTAAAAATACCATGTATTTTATGTAGAAAGAAAAAGGCCTTTTACAAAACAGATTGATACTTTCTCACAAGGAGTCGTAA
The DNA here is from genome assembly GCA_903067095.1 of Girardinus metallicus. Lineage (NCBI taxonomy): Eukaryota > Metazoa > Chordata > Actinopteri > Cyprinodontiformes > Poeciliidae > Girardinus > Girardinus metallicus. The sequence continues at coordinate 124,857 of CAEGAE010092737.1, read as the reverse complement.
TATACCTTTAAAGATATACTTTAAGCTCATTTCCATTGATTTAAGTAACTAAATAGTAATTTTCTGCTTCACAGGGGGCTGGAACAGAGGAGGCCTGCCTCATTGATATTCTGGCTTCAAGAAGCAATAATGAAATTAAAACCATCAACGAGGTCTATAAGAAAGGTAACTGTGTCACTTTTCATGAGCAGACTTTCTTACATTAAGCTACTGTATCTCTGGCGTTTCCTGAGCCTATATATGACATACGATATTGCACAGCGGCCTCTAAAGGCCCATTATCAGAAAGCAGTGGAAGCTGTAAATTATTCATGATATGAGTTGCTCTCTGTCTGGGAGCTCATTTTTTTCACTTTTGCTTGTATGTATTTGGTGTCTATCTCACCATATGGAGTTAAATATAACATGTTTTACTGGCTGTTTTAAAAATAAAACTAAACTAGATAATAATTTGCATAATTTGTTCCCTTTTTTTTTTTACTGTAGAATATGGGAAGACTCTGGAGGACGCCGTGTCTGGGGACACCTCTGGGATGTTTAAAAGGGTTTTGGTCTCTTTGCTCACGGTAAGCAAACATCTACCTCCCAGTTTGCTCCAATAATATTAATTTAATCTGCAGTGTTATGAAGCACTCCTCATAATTACTGGCAACCATGACAAAGAGGTGCCAAAAAGTCTTAAAATAAATGGTTGTTATGGAGACTTGGAGACCCTGAGAGACCAATCTCTCTTTGAAAACTTTTCTCTCCTCCTCACTATGAGGTGAAAAGATGAATTTGGGACCTGATACAGTCTTGTTTGTTACAGTTCCAGTTGTTTCGACATTTTAAATTATGACATCAACCACAAATGTTAGCATATTTATGCAATTAACTATTTTTTTGCAAACATTTCCTTTCTGGTGAGTATTACACACATCTTCTTGTTTTAAATTGCACTGAAAGGCATTTAAATTTGATAAATGAATCCACATTTATCAATGTGATAAATGTGGATTCTCTGTCATTGCTGATATCTCTGTCAGCAATGACAGAGATATCACACTGTCATTGCTGCTGAAGGGGACAACAAAACGTATGAAGAACTAATTTATGTAAAGCTTTAATTGCAATCATTTAGCTGGTTTCTGTTAAACATATCACAATTGCTTTATAATAAATAGCCTCACCAGATTCCAAACATGACAAGAAAGATTTTTATTATCGTTCATATTCTAACAAAATAATCACAAATTCTGCCACATATTTGCATATACATATCTGTATCTTTTGCCTTTTTAATTAATAGCTATAAGGAATAAGAGTGGAAATGATTTCTGATCCTATCTATATCTCAATAAACAAAAACCCAAAGGAATAATGAAATGGAAAAGTTCAGAAGTCAGAGGCAGGCGCACAAGTAATTTTCTATTCGGGGTAAAAACTAACAGCGTTTAACAGTGTTTTTCATTGTGAGATTATATTAATGCAACAAAAACATGATATATTTTAATGATATTTATTAAAGATTTCTGCATTGTTTTCCCCAGAGGTGCTATTAATTATCAGATGTGCTTTAAATTAAAGAGCAACAAGATATTTTACATTAATATTATTGTCATTTCAGTCACTGCTACATTTAATGACGGAGCAGCAATTGAAAGTTGTTTTAAAACAATTTATTTAGGCATTCACTTGATTATGTAAACAAAACTGAGGGATAAAATAACTTATATTTTCATTTTTTAATGCCATTTCATTCCTAAAATTGATTTTATTTTATTTTTTCAAAAAAACATTGAGTAGCATCTTTCTTACCAAGGTTTTACTGTTTGTACAGAAAGAGAAACATTGATTATTTGTGTGTATTTGCTTATTTTGTATGGATTTTTTTGGACTGCAGGCTGGACGAGATGAAAGCGATAAAGTGAACGAAGCCCAGGCTGTTCAAGATGCAAAGGTTAATACCTTCATATTAAATAAAACTCTCAGTATAACACTTATTATTTAAATCCCATATGACTTTCTTTTTTACTTCTGGGTTTATAGGACATCTATGAGGCTGGAGAGGCTCGTTGGGGCACAGATGAGGTGAAATTCCTCACAGTGCTGTGCGTTAGGAACACAAACCATCTGCTGAGAGGTATTCCTGCCAAAATAAGAACTGCAGTTATTTTTTTATTATATAACAAAACTGGCATTAGAAAAAGCTTGTGAAGGTTTTACTGACCTCTTGTGGCAGGTTTATGAGCAAACATTAAGTTCAATAATTTCTCTTAATCCATAAATTGGTGTCTAAACAGCTCATAATGATTAGCATCCCACTCCATAAATCCTCATCATCTTGTTTTCTGCTCCAGTGTTTCAGGAATATCAGAAGATTTCTGGGAAAGACATTGAGGCTAGCATCAAGAGTGAGATGTCTGGTTCCTTGGAGGACGTCTTTCTTGCCATAGGTCAGCTTCTTCACTTGCATGTTTCATCACACTGGCATATGTTGACTGCTATATTAGTTTAATACGGTATAATTTTGCTTATGTAAGAGAAACACATTATATACTGCAGATTAGTTGCAGACAGACTGATGTTTCCATGCCTTTATTTCTGTTAACTAATGCACATCATTTTAGATGATAATATTACATCAGTAAGAAATGTGGACTTAATGAAAAGTATGATTAATGCCTGCTTAAGAGATGACGTTTTCAAAAGGTACATTTAATCTAACAAAGACTCTCATTAGAAGGCATATTCTGATTGAAAATGAGTGTATTCTTTATAGCTTAGCCTTCTGTGAAAAGTGCAAAACCTTGAATTCCTTTTCAAATAAAAACAAATTTGATTGAATGAAAGAAAGAGTGAGGTAACATATTGAATGCTTAAGTAGGATTTTTTTTCCACTTACAAGACAAAGCTTTTATAATTAATTCCAGAGTAAGCGTAATCTTGTATGGTTGTTTATTTCAGTTCTGAACATCAGAAGCAGGTATATAAAATGAGTTGGTGGTTAATTAGTTTGTGAAGTGACTGCTGTAGAGATAACAAGCTTTACTGTAACACCTATTTATACATCATTCAGACTTTATGATGCCTTCACAGATGTGAAAGGTACTCATGCACTAATAAACCCTGGTACATATGCTGGCTTTCATCTGTGTGTTCATAATGAGCTCAGTGAATCTTCCCAAAAGCTGCACGATTTCCATAAAACATTTCACAATTTTGGTTCGTCAGATCATGAGAGCAAGTTTTCTCACATCCTCATCTGAAGATTAAATGAATTTTTTTGATTTTTTTTTTTATGTTTTAGCTTGCAAGGTAGGTTTTAAAAATTATATGGTTTTAAGAATTTCATCTGAGCTGACATGAGAATTTCCAGTGTGCATGCTGTTTTTAGTCTGATAAAATGAAGATCACAAATGCACATATGCTTCATATGTTGCTCACCTTGGATACCACAAAATGTGAATTTTCCTCTCCAGCTTATGCTGATGAAGGTTAACTTTAAACCTGAAAAGGGTTTTTATTTCTCCTGCAGTCTGCCTTGGAGCAACAAACTCTTACGAGAATACTGAAAGATTCAGGCTGTAAGGAATGCTTTAAAAAAATAAAGATGAAGTCATGTTTTATTATTTATTTTTTTCAATCAGCAATATCAGTTTAAAAACATGTGTCACTTTAATTGACACAGAATTATTAGTGATGTTTGCCTTTGATGTTTTACAGTTTTGATTTGACATGTTTGTGTGATAAACACTAACATTTACTTTTTTTCTGATTGCAGTGAAATGCATTAAGAATAAGCCAGCATTTTTTGCTGAAAGGCTATACAAGTCAATGAAGGTAATTATACAGTATCTTTCAAAAGTGTTCATATTGCTTAACCTATTTCATATTTGTCATGTTACATCCACAGGCCGTGATAAGGCCTTTGGTAGTCTAGGTGACATACAACTTAGTCCATAATTAGAAAGTAGAAAAAAAATCGTTGCATGGTTTTCTATTATTTTTTTATAAATAGAAACCTGAAAAGCTTGACTTTTGTTTTAAGACTCCCTTAACCTTAATTTACCTAAAGAAAATCCAGGATAAGCAATTGCCTTGAGAAGAGATATTATAGCTGAATGTAATCAATGTGTGAGTATAATTTAATCTGGGTGTAAATATAGCTGTTCTGAAGTCCTCAGAGGGTTATGAGAGAAACAAACATGGTGCTGTGGAGAATAATAAACCAGAGTTATATTCTGTTTACAGTTTCTTATAACCTATAAAGACAGGAGAGGGAGTCCTGGTTAGATGAGACCAAAATTTAATGTTTCATTCTAGAGCAAAACATTGTCTGGTGAAAACCTAATCCTGAACAGGAAACACCATCCTCTTGGGGAACATTGATGCTAGCATCATACTGTGGGAATGCTTTCCTGCAGCAGAGTCAGGGAAAGTGGTTCTAAATGAAAGTCATGGACAAAAACCTGTTAATGAATGGAAAGACATTGAACATGCAGCCATGGCTCCACTGGAATGGTTTAAATCAAAGCTTATTTATTTGCTAAAAATGCAAAATTCAGAAATATATCCATTTAATAATCTGCAGCAATTTTTGAAAATTGCTCCCAGTTGCTCTCCATCCAATCTGACATAAGATTGTTGCGCAGGGGGGCTGCGTACCAAACTTGAAAAGAAATGAATTCATTAAAATAAAAATACAAGTTACAAAATGACAAGGTTTTTATCATTTTTATACAACATGAATTCTGCTTGCAAATCTTTTTTTTTGTGTGTGTGTGAACACAACCCAAATGTAGTTTCTGTCTTTCTCATCAAGGGTCTGGGCACTACAGACAGCGTCCTCATCAGAATAATGGTCTCCAGGGCTGAAATTGACATGTTGGACATTAAGAGTCAGTTCCAGAAGATGTATGGAAAAACTCTACACTCCTTCATCAAGGTGAGGGGCGGGGACATGCTGTGGTCAGCTCAAGCTTTGCAATCCATCAGCCATGATCTAATTATGATAATTGCAATTCCAGCTTTATTTAATGCGAGCCTTTTAATCTGTGGAAGATTTATTGTTCATTTCTCCCACACGAGCTGCCTTTTTTTGTTGTTTTCTCATCTGCATAAAAGGAACACAAAAATCATTCTTAGATCATTTGCAATAACTTTTAAATCCTCACTGTTTAGGGAGACACATCAGGCGACTACCGTAAAATCCTGCTGGAGCTGTGTGGAGGCGAATAGAAACATTCAGCGACATTCAGCCCAGCTTCTTCAGACCACATCATGTTTTTTTATGTTGTCTTCTTCTCTGCATTTCTCATTTTGCTAATTAACATGGTGCCTTGTATCACTGTTTCAGATACCAATTAAACCAAAGATCAGTGAACCTTTACACCTCTGTGTCTTTGTGATTCATTACGTGTCGGGATGTAATTAATGGCATTAAAGAAACACAGATGCCTCATAAACATTTCCAACAGATGAATTGAATGCGTAATGACTTTGCTGCTGTCACTCTTCTTCTGTCCAGTCACTAAAGCCCATTTGCTTAATTGGTCACAATGGTCCTTTGCTGAGTCAGCCCTGTTTCACTGCACTTAATTACATTAACAGATTGTCACTATATTAGGAAGGCAGTGTGATATAATCAAGAGGACGCGATACAGAGGTGTAGCTGAAAGAAAAAAGAAAAAGTTATAACTCACCTTAATGCAGTGCTTATGCTCAAAGAGACCACCAGGAGGAACCAGACTAACTCTTATAAATGTTTGGCTGCGGAGTTCTTCGCAGTGCAGGAGAATCTGATGGCATCATTTGTGCGGAACCTTTTTGTAAATAGTAAAGTTAATATGCTCTCATTGCCTTTTTCATAATGAGCAGGAGAATATCCAATCATTCAGATGTGTTTCTGGAAAAACCGCATCGTCTAAAACCTCATCAGATCCGTTGTTCATGAAATTAGACTTCTGAAGAGCTGCCTCCATTCATGTCTTTCACTTGGGGCGATGCCGCCCTCTGTGACTATCTGCTGAAGACCTCATTTAGTCGCTTCCAATTTGACGAGACTCCCAGAAAGGCTGCGTTATCAAGATGCAGGACTCAAGATTATCTCAGTGGTGAACAGTTAACTGCGCAAGGTTTCTGCCGTTTATTGTTGCAATCTTCTGCATGCTGTGCTAAAAGTATTTTCAAACATTATGGAGAAAGAATCGTGCGCGTGTTTTCTGAATCAAAGGAAATGTCTTGTTCACTGCAAAAGATGAACTATGGAAAACTTAAACAAGAGAGAAAATTATTCAACTGAATTTTGACTAAATAATGTGTATCACTCATCAAATACGTTCCTAAAATGTCCTGCATTTGTAAATGCATCCCCGGAAAGTATAATTTTATTATGAATTTAATTCTTGTGTATCTTGGGAAAATAACCTTCAAACTTCCTTATTTTAGTAAAGTCCAGTGTCAAACCAAGGCTAAGTGAGGCCTTGAGCAGAACTTGATTTCAGTCACATTACATAAGCCACCAAGCCACGTCTAACACCTCTTTTAAACTGCATGTTCTTGTTTTGTTGTGTACTATCTTAACACATAAAATTTTATACTTAAATGGTAAATAAAGACCAATTTCCTGCCAGAATGAGTCTCTTTATAACATTGCTTGTGGGCAATATATCTTACACAGTTGGTATTTATTCCCATTTAAATTGATTGCATGCTGTCATAACTTTAAAAATAGCCAACAGCAGATGAATAAATAGTTGTTTCAGAAGATTTCTGGCTCCTTGTCTTCTTTTCAGAGCCCAACTCTAATAATCAAAACTTCAACATCTGTAAGTAGCTGCTGCCCAATTAATGTTGGATATGCACCTCTGTTTGATCAGCATGATGCAATTCTGTGTCAGCAACAAATAATGAATTCTGTCTTGTTCCGTTGTCTAATGTGACAGGTGTCACCAGGAATATATAATAAGCAGGCACAGCTTGAGATGTTCAAGTCATCTATGATTTTTGAAATTGCAGCAATTTGGACAGATTTAAAATATGCAATTCATGAAATTGGGCATCAAAAACTTTTAGAGCTAGAAGTGGGCCTTTTTTTTTAAATTAACTATGTTTTCTTTAAAAATTAAAGTGCTTTGTTTCCCCACATATTCACTTGTGGCAACCTGTGACCGGGCTGTATTCTGACTTTTTGTCAACAGTCTCTTTCTTCTTGCCACTATTACATAAAAAGGCAGGTTTGCTAAGTGCATGACTATTTTTTCCTTTGAAAAAGTTTCTCTCACATGATTTGTGTCGCCCTGCAGCTCCTCTGGAGTTATAAAGGACAGAATGGTTTCTCTGATAAATACTCTCCTTGGACAGCGTTGTTGTTCTGCAGAGATGCCGTACTTTATTTCAGATAATTAACTGAAATGTGCTGAGGTGTTCAAAGGCAGGAATATTGTTTTATAACACACCTTTTCCACCTTTGAACTTCTGTAAACTTTAATCCAATGCTGTCTTCATAATGACACACACAGATCGACTCTACAAACTTTAGTGACCTCTAAAGACTGTTTTACATTTAGGGGTCACAGAGTAAAAATGGGATACTTACAAATTCTACTTCAGATTTTCATAAAAAGAATGAAAGCTACACTTTCCTTCCATTCAAACATTTGCCATGATTTATCACATAAAGTTTGTTTAAAAAGATTGATGTTTGTGACAACATAAATTAAAAAATAGTTTGCAAGCCATATAGAAAGGCACTGCCAATTGCTTGTTGGCTCTAGGAAATCCTAAAGCAAACGTTAATAGAAAATCCGATTTTAAGGTATGAAGTGCTGATTTACTACAGCTGGAGAAAACAGTTCATGTCTTTAATGCCATTTCATTCCTAAAATTGATTTCACTTGTTTCAAACTTTTGCATCCCCTCTTTACTTGCAGAGAATGTACATTTGATGGGATCTAGAGGATTCTTTCTTTACTCTGACAATCACACAACCCAAAGAAAAGATAAAAGAAAGGCCCGTCCAATGGATAAAAGAGCATGTGAATGACGCAAGAAGACCAGAAGAAGACAGCTAGAGGACACGGCTGTTTAATTCAAGGATGCATGGAAGAAATCTAGGCTTCCGTCTGTTCCAGGTGAACTAAGGACAGCATGTTATTGTGAATTATATGTGGAGAATATACTGCCAACAGTTAAAAAACCAGACAATGCTGTTTCTGATCTATCCAAAATGCAATCAGCAGCAAACTGAGAAGAGCAGGGGCCAAAGTTAATGGTGCAGACAAATACATAATTGTGTAATTTCAAAATATATGGCATGAAACACATTTTTTGGTGAAAAAAAAAAGTAATTATACCTTCTTGCCCTGTCAGAACTCGAGGCGTAATAAAACCCCAACAATGTACCAGATTTAATCAAGGCAAAATTGCACAAAATGAGCACAGAATCTTAGGAGAAAAATGAAATTTTAATGGCTCTACAGGCAGAAGCACAAGTTCTGTAATATGGGTAAAGAATGTGTTATAATATGAGTTGTACGTTTTTATTTCCCCATAAATCTAAAAATATCTAGGGACTGCAGGTCATCTCTGGACTTTCTGTTCTTGTCCTTAAGTGGAAAATTAAACTATAGCTTAGAAACTCTAAGATTTATTCTTAAATGTCGACAAGGAGGTTGAGTTTTATTATTGAGGTGGACACATGTGGAGAGCTGTTTCGTTCAAAATCAGATTACACTTTTAAAAAGGATAGTCTTTCTGTATTTCTAGCTAAAAATAGCTTTTAATGCAACACCTATATTTTTAAAAATGTTCTTAATATTTGTTTTAAATTGAACATATGCTCAGAGTTTTCCAAACCCTTTCCAGATTTAGACGGAACACGTTTAATTTAATCGACACATTTCTTCTTAGTTGTTACTCTTTTGTAGTGACGCAGTCAGAGTCCTGACTCGAGGAAGATGGAGAACCTTTGAAGGGAGCCAAACATTGAGCTTCCAACCTTAAAGATATGAAGATCATTGTAAGATGAAAGGTCAAGAATACTAGTGGAGACATAAAAAGTTTTCTTCTACTATAAGAGGCCTTTCATTGTCTCAATGCTAATAAGTTTGCTAATTAAGAAATCATTTTCGACATGCCATTTTTTTGTTGAAATTTAGGTTTTCTTCCACAAAGCATACCTCAAAACATTGTTATATTATCTTTTGGGAATTATTAGTTTCATGTTTGGTTATGATATGTCTTGTTTTCATTTCTTTACCTAATAAATCACTCGACAATAAGGTAATTACTAAATTACCTTACAGTAATTTCCCTTAATTCTTGATTCTTGATCAGTAAATCCTTAAGATATAATAACTCAGTTTGAAATTAAGCATCAGCTATGTGTTTCTTTTAATACATTAATAACTTAACTTTCTGTAAGAATGGAAGTCAATTTCAGCATATTGGTGTTATTCTGAATTCTACTTGATGATGAAAAAATGATGTGGAAAATGTTGCCAAAACTTTTAAATTGCAAGTCAAAAGTTGTAAGCAGATAAAAGCGTACACTAATTTGATTTGATGCCACAGCTAAACTCTAGTAGATTTTATTTACTCAGAAGTTACTACTTGTTTTTATTAAATGACTGGTATGGAAGAAAACCTGGATGTTTTTTCAAAGGTCTTTGGCTTGAAATAAAGCAAAGAAGTTCAGTGGGTAGATTTACTAATTCTTTAAAAATAGCAAATAAGTAGAATTGCTGGTGGCAGTCTTTGGGTTTGATGAGCTTCTAATTGTCCTTATTTACTGTACAAACTCATTTGCAACCAGTTTATTCAGTAATGGCCAAATCTGTCCACAAGGAACAGGTCTAATTAACACAAACAAGGATGGTTTCTCCTGTTATCACGGCCTGTAATTTACCAAACCAAACATTTATTTGTTACTGTAACACAGACAGAAGAAGAGAGCAGCTTGCCTGCTGCAGGTGACATTTTATATTTCACATTATCTTATTAAAAATAATGGCAATTAAATAAGTAACGATGACTGCATCATTCTGTATCATCTTTCTCTGCAGTTCATGACATTGTAGACAATAATGATTCAGATTAAAAATGCACAAAAATGCAAAGAGACACATCGTAGTGTGGAGATAAGAGGTTCCATCCATCCATGCATCTTATCCAAGATTATGTTGCTGCGGTATCAGGTCCAGAAGGAAAACTCAGACATCCCTCTCCCTGGCAACACACAGATGGCTTTCTCCACCACAGCAGACTGGAGCAGTGGCTGCATTACAGCGGCTGAAGCTGCAGTCTGTCGTTTTAAGGCTTTAGTCTGTCATAAATTACCTCAAGTGCATGAATTTCACTCTTTTTGCTTTTGTCTTTTTTCCTTCACCATTCTTGTGCTGTGTGTTTCCTCTGCTGGTGGTGCTGTGAAGCTCTCATGGTATAAAACCAGTCAGGACTCCCAGATCGTTTATTTCGGTAACAGTAATCATCACCGACTGTGGGAAGTCCACACTGGACAATAACGAACATGGATTCAGTGCCTCATGACACTTCCTCCAGACCTTCATTTCCAACATTCACTTTAACCCAAAAAAGGACTTTAGATTAAAGTGACCAAGCAACAGCTGCTCAGCTGCTTTTGATTGTGTTTCTCCAAGACTGATTCAACACATGGAATCTGATAAATCTAGCCCATTACCTTGTTATGTGTGGTTGTTGTGTCTCTTGAAGTGCTAACTCCAGCTGCAGTTCCCCGTTGTGGATTTTCTTAGTTACTCTGGTTTATAAACTTCTCAAGCTGGTGGTTATCCCTGTAACCTTTACAAATGTTTCAACCACACTTTTTCCTTCCACTTAACTTTCCACTATCTGCTTAACACCTATCATATCATGTCAGATTTCTTGGTTATTACCTCACAGAGATATTGTGGAAGAATATAAAAAGCACAATCAGGTTGCTCCTTAAAAACAACTTAAACTTTTTACCTTGATTTTCGAGAGAAATATATTGTTCTCTCGAACAATATATTGACTAACTTTAGAGAGAAATATGTTGTTCTGGTGTCAGCTGACGTGCCTTTAGGTCAGAGATTAAACATTTCCACACAAATCTGCCAGCTGGGGAACAAAAACAAACCTAGAAAAAATGTAGAGTTAAAGTAAGGTGATAGATTCTTCCTGAGCTGAGGGAAAATCTGTTACCTGCCTTAAAAACAGCACACATCTAAATGTTTGTTTTTCTTTGTCTTTCACCTCAATTGTTAACAAAGGCTGATGAAAGAAACCAGTCAAACATTTACGACAATATCTCTCCTTTAAAAACTACCTTATGTTTTAATCATTAAAAAAATTCTGATATCATTACAATACTTAAAATTCAGTGGAGTCCATGCTGTGCATGCACAGTTTAATTCTTTGAAGATGTCTCTCTAAATATTTTATTTCAGACTAAAAAAAAAGACAATGCAGACTTTATAAACAATCACTGCAACTTGAAAGACAGCCAACAAATGGATAAAACGAATGACTCATTTTATCCCCCATGCCCAAGTAAGAGATAAAAAAAATATCAGAAAACAGAAGGAGACCTGCTGTTGCATGCAACTGTGAAAACAGTGAGTGAGAAGGAGATTAGTCCTTAATAATCACCACCTGATTGATCTGCAGCTGTAAAGGACATATGACTAATTAACCTGACATAAACTATACTGTGTAAGTTCCTCACGTTAATTGTTTAATATGAAGAAGCACATTAAAAAATTTATAAATATTTTGTAAAAAAAAAAAAAAAAACTAAACCAAAAGGGATAATTCATTAGGATTAAGGAAAACTAACAGGAAAACTAACAAAAATGTAAAAATATTCTAAACCACTAATGCAGTAATTGAGAGAAATGAATAAGTGTTTTTATGAGCCTGATTTTGAACTTTCTCCCACATCCTTTCACTGTTGACTAAAACCTCTGAAGCTCACAGTGACTCTAGACTGGCTTTAAATGACCTCACAAGTAGAAAAAAAGACCCTTGATGAGAAAGTGATGAGGATGAATCAATGACTGATTAGCACTCTTGCACAAAAAGGTTAAATAGACTCTATATGTGAACAGCTTTCTTACTATCTTGACAAAAGAAGAATGGTTTTACCTGGACTAGACGATGCACACATGTACTATAAACATATTTTGTAAAAGCTTGTTTTCATTTGCCTGAAAATGTAGTATATGTCCATAAGAATCCTGTTTAGAATAAATTTTAGGAACTTTAAACACTTTATTCATCTCCCAATCAGCTCTTAGTGTTTTTCCTGTCCATGTGTATTTTTTGATATAAAACAAAACAAGCTTGTTTGCTACTTGTTGCTTCATTTGCATGATGCAGTAACAGGCAGCAGGTGGAAACTTGGTCCCTGCAAAAGAAAATGAAGTGACAGATGGTACTATGAAATGTGTCATAATCGGAGACTCATCTGGGAGAATTAATTGAGACAGTCTTCTTTTGAAATCAAGGCTCTTTCTATGTAAATGGGATCCTGTCGAATGAAAACATTTTCCTATTATCTTCCATTTTTCAGCTAATGTTGACTGAAAAGAAATCAGCGCCTATTAAAACATTCCGGTTGCTATTCTCCCCTCGTAGGATGGATGGTAATGAATTCAATATTCAGTTCCTATCTGACTGTTCACTCAAGCTGAAGATGGTCAAAATTAAAGGTTAAAGACAGCTCTTAAAATCATAAGGAGAAAAAAATATCCCCCATGTGGATTAAAACTATCTAAGAGACTAATCTGAATACTGATTTAGAAAGAGTGAGAGGGTACAGCACCCTCAGGAAGGAGTGGAAGAGGTGGGGTTTTTATTTTGTTCATGAGAGACTGACTTCATGACCAGTGGACTCTGACTTACTGAAATTACATTTATTAGCATGAAACAGAGCGGGGAAAGGAGAAGCCCAAAGCTGTTGTCTTGTTAAATGTGCTGAGTCGTGCCCCGAAGGTTGCTATAAATACAATAATCTGTAATATTATAAAAGAAAAACTGATTCAGACAGAGCAATTGTTCACTGTAGTCTGATAGTTGTTGTGAAACACATTGTCACCCTGCAGTAGAAAATCTGATACGCTGACATGCATGGACATTAATCTGAAACAGGTTGCTCTTGTTTTGTGTTTTTTTTATTCAAATTGTATCTTTTCTGGACATATTTTCCACTCTTGCATTATTAAAAAGGCCAGAAGGTTAAAACACGCATTCATAGTTGTAGTAATTAATTTTTTATATTTTATTTATTTAATTTTTATCAATTAACATATCTCTGGATCAGTATCGATTTTTACTGATCCAGAGATATGTTAATTGATGAAAAAAAAAAGAAGAAAACTCTCATCTCTACAAAGTAACAGTCCAGATCATTTACATTCAACATAAACTGTTCAACAAAAGTTGTTTTAAAAACTATGAAATCTCCAAAGGTTAACATCTTTCATGGAATCATGTTAACTTTCCTTCTTCTTGTTTATTTTTTTATGTTTGCTGCCTGTGGCCCAGAACAAGTTTTACCTTCAGCTATAAACCCATGCACTCTGGGAGTTCTTTGTGTTTCTCTCAATTTCTCAGCTTCTTATGTGTGACCTACAGACAAAAATCTACTCCCAGCTTTTCCCATTGCCCTCACTCTCTGTTGCCCAGGTTTTTAGACTCAGATTTCCTCTGAGATCTGAACTCTTGGGCCCAAAACAGTACATTTGCACATCTTTGTACAGTGTACAACCTGAACAGTACAGCCTGAATTCCCTGGTACAAGAACATATTGTTTTTGTTAAAAAAAATGTTTTAAAGGAAAATCCACACATTACATCCTGACTATGCCTTTGTAAATTAGACAGAGCTTCATCTACAAAATGCCATAAGAATACAAAATGCTAATGACTGATGGGACAAACTTTTATTCAAAGAGAATCCACAGACGTGTAATCCAATAGTAGAAACCAGAACTGAATGTAAAATACATCAGATAGAAGAAGTTATCAAAAGCCACTTTGGGCTCTTTTATCAAACAAAAGGAATGAGAAAAATGTAATAAAGGCAAACAAGGAGCCAGAAGAATTAATAGGTCTCACGTGAAAAGGAATAAAGTCTTACTGAAACATGTTGTATGCTTAAATTGAAACATATTGCATAATCAAGCTCAGCATTTTCTTTGTTCATCCTAATCAATGTGGAACTGAGTTCACAAAAAGAAAATGCCAGGCACTTCCTTTGAGATTCCCCCAATTTAATATACAACTGTATGTAAATGTGAGATTCCTTCTATTGGTAGATCAGAAATTGTTAGTTGGATTTGTTTCCAAAATTACAAACAAATACAGATTCAGCAATTTGCTAATTTTTATATGCAAAATCAAACTAACCTAATGCCACATTGTGCTTACGTTCAACAATATTGTTAATGGCTGCGATGGGGAGTGAGTAAAACTAAAGCATTTTAAACAGTATTTATATGTTTATTCACATACTGCAAAAACAGGGTGAAGCACTTAGAAATTTTTACATATGCAGCATGCAAACTTGAGGCCTCTGGTGTGAGAGAAAGACAGGATAAATATCCGACTCAAACACCAAATAGCTTTAATAATATTAGAGGTAATATATTCTTGTTATAAAGAAACAAGTATGAAGAAAGTTTAATTAAAAGTTGAGATGCAACTGGATTTAAAAATCGACTTATGAAGAAAACCTTGTACGATATTGTTTCTCTGCAGCTTCCTTGGTTAAATTTTTTTTTATTTTACATAAAATTTTTCTCATGTTAAAAAATGATCTTCTGATGAGGATGTATGGAGGATTTGAAGCAAACAATAACACAGAAGCAAGAAAGTATCTTTGTTGTGCAGAACAATAACCTCATGTGCATACCTTTGTTATTGCTATAAATGACCATTTTTATATCTTGCTTTACTAATAGGCTCTTGTAGTCTCATGCAAAAACTAAAAAAATAAAAACCTCACTGATGGCAATATCCATTTTATTACACTTTCTATTCATTTTAAATACTTAAAGGTAATGGTGCATTTAAAATGGCCGTAACTGCATTTTTTTTTTTTTTTTATAAAAGCCCCTCTTTGTGCTTAAATTGTTTTGGCTCTATTCCATGTGAATATCTCACTGAATATTACTCAGATGTGCTTATATGGAAATCAGCTCTGCTATATTCACCAGCACCCCCCATGCAGCTGCTGCTTACCCTCTTAATTTGAACACCTTTGCACTCATCGCCTTTTGACTTGATGATATTAGCGAATTTAAAACAGACCGTCCAATAATAGCTAAACTGTATTTCTGAACACCACCCCTGACAAATCTAACTGGGCCTGTTTGCAGGATTGGTTCTCTGGGTTTGTTCCACATAAAAACCTCGCTTTCTGGATCAATTTTTTTCTTATCACAGAACCGGGACGAAAACGCTAATATATCACGATACCAGCTCGTTTAATCATGTCTTTCATCCGGCTTGAAAGATTACAAAATAAAGGCTAGCCTCCAGTATTTTACATTCTATTCACAGGGCATTTTTATGCCTGAGTCTTTACTTCTTCTACAAGCCAAGTCTTTAATATTCTGCGTATCTCTGTACGTTATCAGCGACTGAGCTTCACAAAAATCACAATTTCTAGACTGAGTTTATTAACGTGGTGAGGAGAGAACATGCAGACCTGCTAAGTCAAATGGAGGTGGGATTTGCCAGAGAGGAACAGTGCTGTGATTATCAAGTCTCCACATTTATGAGAAATTCCTGAGGGTTTAGAGCTCCTCGCTGTATAAAAGTTAACAATCAAAAGCTCAAAAAGTCCAATGTGGTGGATCCATTCAATTGTGTTGCATTACCTTTGCCAGTCTGTGAAACATCGTCATCTCCTCCAAAATGAAAGAAGGGTTCAGTCAGAATCTGGATCGGTGAATTAAGTAAGCAGATTTAAAGTAAAACCTTTAAATCATGGTCTGAATGTGTATTTTTGACAAAACAGATTACCTTTATTATTTTAGGCTCATAAGGGTAGCAGACCCTGTTCAGCACAAAACATGCAACAAGTTGACATTTTTGTGAGCTGTTTTCTATGTGAGTGGTTTAATTTAATATTCTCCAGAACCTGGGTCTCCTCCTTTCTGAAAGTATTTAAGATAAATGTTACAATAACAAGGGGAAGAAATTTCCAATCAATGATCATTTTGTCTACAAGAACACAATGTCTGGTCAATGAATGGGTAAATGAAAAATTAATTGTATGTAAATATAATGCACAAGGTGCAAAACTTAGCTGTTATTAGCAGCACATCATTGTCAGGATATTAATATCAAGTCAGTGAGTCATTATGGCAGATGAAAATGTTTCACATTAATTTATCTTTTTTTTTAAATATAGGAGCTACATGAGTTGAATAGGTAAACTGGTTGCTTACAGTAGTAAGCAACCAGTTTACTACTACTACTCAAAGTAAAAGTAGTTTTCAATTCTCCCTTCATTTGTCTTCTAATCCATCAAGCCCTGTGACAGGCATGTGGCATTTTTTGGATTTAAATGTCAATTGTGTCTGACTCACAATTAAAGTTCAGATTACATAATTTACACATTAAGCAATACACAGTAAGCCCAACAAAAAAAATAAACCTTCATAGAAGCAAATAAGGTGGTGAACAAAGACATCTGGAATGACGTACACAACTGACATGTTTCACACATTCATGATTATTTCGTGACTAACAATGAAATGTTGATCATCAGTGATGACACAAATGTAGATTTGTAGGGACACAGACAAACAATGACTAAAGCTCAGAACTAAGCAGCCACTGTTACATGTAACTATCAGAACTGGTGCCCAACAACGGAAAGACACCAATGACCGTCAGACAGCGACCCCTAAAGGTCACACCTGAACACATTCAGATGATATGCTTAATGAGTTCTTCTGCCAATTATGCATAATTATTCCTCACCATTCATTCAAGTTTTCTAGGTCTATACCAGATCATAATATAACAGCTCTTGTCTGATGACATGATTACAAAATTAATCACTGACCTTTGACCCAAGGGGGCCTGATGCCAAGTACATATACGGACTACTTTATCCTTAAACATCAGGATTGTTATGATCTTAATGTATATTGAGCGTTGTCTGTAATAGGCCTCTGTTAGATGTAAGGTAAAGTAAGGTAATTTTATTTATGTAGCTCATTTTCAGCAACAAGGCAGTTCAAAGTGAATTAGAAGGAAATACAAACAAATCAACAAAACCAAAAGAAAGACAAAAAGGTAAAAGTATAAAAGCTAAATGTTGGTTCTCCATGTTTGGTTCTTGTTCTGGGTTGTTACGTAGATGGTACTTTCTAAGTTTGTTCTAAATTTGTAAACCAACAAGAGTTTCTCTAAGGAATAAGAATAACTAATTCACAATTTATAAACTAATAGGAGTTTTTCAGGATCCTCATTTATTCTAACTAATAGGTTTAATTCCTGTTTTGGGCCGCTAGGCAGAATAGGAATAAGTAAACTAATAGGTGATGAGTACTCCACAATTTCTAAAAGTAATAAGCTAAGCATAAGTGAAGACTCTGTAAGACAAACTTAAATAAGGAAACACATTTATTAAAAAATGCAATGTTTACAGAGCAGTCTTTAGGAAAGGAAGCCAATAAGAATTTTATCACCTGAAACTAGAGTTATTTGTTTATAGAGGTGGAGGAAGCACGCAAACAGCTTCTCATATCTCAAATCATTATGTTTAATCATCACTTGTGGATGAGGAACCTTGTAAAAGTGCTCTTCTTTTGGGACCCACCTCCATGTTTGGCGACCTGCAGCTCAGGAATGTGAGCACATCGCACATTTCTCTGTAGGTCACTGCCAGCACAACGACTCTCAGCTAAGATTTGTTACTTGAGACTGAGGGAGAAATTTAAAGTTTCTGTATGAAGTGTGTCAGGACATGTAGCAGCTTTGGGGGAGGCAATATTCTTTGACAATGCCATATAGGGAGATAAGACTTGGACTGGAGAATGAATTTGTTGCCCTTTGCCCTTTCTTTACGGTTTCTGTGAGTCTATGGGGGAGGAGGCATGAAGAGAACATTCCTGAACTGAGGTTCAGAGACACACTGAGCTGTTGTAGTGTTCGTCTCTGCCAATTGTAATTGGTAATAAATTACATAGAATCGGACAGTGTTTTCTTATTGTTTTATTAAATCCCATGACCTCAATAAATTCATAACTTGTTTTCAGACAGTCATCCATTGCCCAGCAAAGAAATCCAATAAAAAAACACCACCCAGATTCAGACTGGCGAGACCATTCGTCCCAAATACACTCCTCTAGGCGACTGCAAACATTCTGCATCAGAAGGCTTTATATGATTTGGATATCAGCTAATAGTGATGCTAGGCTAGCATATTCAGCTTAAATCAGAGGTACAACTGTGCAGCTGTGGTAAAAGTGAAACGAAACAGCAATTCATTACTTCCAGGCATGCCCTATATATTGCATGTGTACTTGCAGGTGTAAACAGTCTACAAATGTGTCCAGTAAAAGAGAATTAGCAGGAGAACCTGTTTCAAGCAAGTCAGCTCTAAAGATTCTGTTGCCCAGCTTCTCTCTTAAAGCACACCCGTCTCTGTCAGCTGCCTGCTTCCTCAGCAGCTGACCATGCAGATTATTCTCCATCATATTTCATATCACTGAAGGTTATCATGGAAAACCACAAGAGTCAAAAACCAGTTGCTTTTTTCTGGAGCAAGAGTGGCTGCTGCAAACTTGCACGCAACCGTTCTCAAACCTTCAACCTCAACTTTGAAGATAAAATTTTGATCTGCATTATCTCGTTTCAGTTTATTGTGGTATATGTTCTCAGGTACAAAACAATTCTTTCTTTCATAATATTTTGCATTTAAATATAACTTCAGTCTTACTTTGTGTACATAAAAACTTCATTTTAGAGCAACTAGTAAGTGGTTTCTAAAACAAAAAAAATATTACATCCTCCAGAGGCCATAACAGGGAATATTGATTAACCTGCTACATATTGATATCAAGTAGGGCAATGTCTTTAATAATTGAGGTCATCCGTGGGCCATTGCATTCAAATTGATTTTTATTTCACACTGGAAACAGTAGTTACATCATTTCATTGACATGTCTCATAATTCTGATACTTTTGTGCAAGATTTCTGCAGTATTTAATAATTTCTTCACAGCTTCCTCGGCTCCAGATGAAAATGACGAGAAACCAGATTAACTAAAAGAATGTCGCAGGATTTTCTTTTGGACCCCTGACGATAAAAATAGTGATTTTTCATTTACAAACTTGAAAATATCAATGCCAGCAGCAGACAACATAATTATTAAAACATACTGTCCTTTACCTTTTGTTTTCTCAAAGTTAAGTTATATTTTTTAATTAGAAATAACAACAGTGCTTTGTGCGTACTGAGTTTGGGTTCCTTGTCCATATTACTCACATAATCAACTGCTTAGAGCTACAGAATATTTACCCATTGATTTATGAGTTTATCTGACATTTTCTGAAAGTTGTTCAATGTGTCCTATAAAATTAGAAGAAATTAAAGATTGCAATAAGTGATGTGAATTATTATTTAGATTGCTTAGCCTCAGCCTATGATAAAAAGGTCATTTTCTAATTGTTCACTGAAGGGGTTTTAATATCTGTGACTGTCGTTTGGAGCTCAAGCACACTCAGAAGTGAATCATTGTGCAATTTAAAACCTTTTACAGATAGACATTCTGTCAAAAGCAGAATTATTTATTCTCACCATGCAACAATGCTCTAAAATGGAGATATTTACAAAACCTTATATATATCTATCTATATATAGATAGATAGATATATATCTATCTATATCTATATATATAGATGGAAGTCCTTTGCACCTTCAATTACAGGAGCGATAAAAAAGAACAATGTAACGATTGTGGGAGATTTTTAGCAGTGAAACGGATGTACAGTACATAACAGCATGTTTTATTGAGCTCGAACGCAACTAAATTTGTACCTTTGCAGATGTGTAAAAGAAAAATAATTAGACATGTGATCATCAGACATGAATCTGGTCATTTTGCTTTTTCTCATTTCTTATTCTTACACTTTTGGTTTGTTGTTGTGCATAGGGTTCACGAGCAGGAACTATTGCAGAACAGAGTTTATTTAATGATGAAAATAAAAGGAAAACTTACAGGCGGAATCACAAGTCATGGGATAAAGGCAGATGAACGGGAATAACAGGAGGACCCAGTGGATGCAGTAAATAAGTAGAAAAGAACAACTTTGATCTAAGAAATCAAAACCCAAATGCACAAAAGAAAACAAGCAAAAAGAATAAATGTAGAAAATAAACATAAAGGAATTAAATGAAATTGCAATGTTCGACTCAGAGGAGTGAACAGAATATGGCAAGACTTGCAAAAAAAGATAAATGATCAAGGCACCCAATGATCATAGTTTGGTTGCTTTCGTACTAAAGCACCATCTGCCACTTGCCATTTCATACCAACCATTTGACAGTTTGTGTCCAATCTTTTTCATTTTTAATTTATTCACAAATCAGACATGAAATACATTTTTTTCTTTCAAAGATTGGATGTATGAAAGGCTCTCTGGGGAGGCTAATTAACTGCAGCTAATTTTAAAATTATGTTTTTTAATCCACTTATGGTCGAGGACGGTCAAATGAAAAACCAATGGAAAAACTGTGTAATATAAGATCTTCAGAAACTAATAATGTCTTAAAATAAATTATGAGGCTTGAGCATTTTGAACTATTTAACTCCTAAAAGAAATATAAGCTGATACTTTATTGTTAAATGTCTTGTTTTCAAGTATAAAGGAAGATGATTGGGAGTTGAAATGGGTCTGAGCTATGATAATTCACAAGAAAACCAGAAACTCAACATTTAACACAATGACAAACAAAAACTACTAATCTCTTAAAAAAATTTAAATAAATAAACAACTATAAATAAATAATTACATACTAAAATGCATAAAGTGAAAAACACATAATTTTTTAAAGAAAATGTGATTTCACACCTTGTGAAAGATATTTACATTTTAAAAGGTGTATATTTGTAAGATTTAATTTTTAAGGTTTTATGTTATTTATGTATTTTGTGTAGTTTAAAAAAGTTCATTGGGTTTTCATGGTTATTTATAGGTTATGGCAAGTTGTCATTTTTAAATATGTGATTTCAGACCAGAGTCAAAATAACCACTGAAGAATCAGCTAATTTTGTTTTAAAGCTGAAGAACAAGCAACTCATTGATACAGTGTTGTAGAAAATGTGCCTGTTTACATTAGCATATAGTTAAAAAAACACACAATAAATCTACCCTGCACATTCCTATGAGCAGATAAATAATCCTGCTTCACACCAAACTGCCTCTCTGACCTAACCACTAACTAATCAAACGTCATCACCAAGACCGACCCAGACATCAATCTTTGTTGGTTTCTCTGCCGTCTAATTGGCTCCCCATCATTTCCACAGACATCTCAGATATATCTCCTCTCCCTCTGCGCTCCGCATGCCTCCCACCTTCTTTCTCTCCGTTTAAAACAGCAGCAGCTCCGTCTCCCTCACTGAGGGAAAGCACACTGTCAAGGTCCACTGGTACCGGTCCTCACTTCTCTTCGAACAGAGAAATATCAGACCAGGTAAGTTAGGCTCTATCAATAAAAAGCATTGCTTTGGCTCATTTTATATAACAAGAGGGACTTACTGTGTGCACATTTATTTATATGTAATTTTATTTTTTTTTGCTAAAAGCACTGCAAGAAATGATTAGCTTTAAGATGAAGGATTTATATTGATGTATTCTAGGAGTGCAGTGACAATGGTGTGCTTCAGCTTCTGGTGTTTTTCAAGTGATAGATTAAAATCAATCTGTTTGAAAAGAGAAAACTTACATATCTGTTTAATAAATATATTTTAAAAACTTAAGTCTTATTCCTTAAAAAAAAAACAATGGGAAATGTTATGCATTTGGAATTCTGTCTTGCAGTTAAATTTTGAATTTCTGTGATTTTATGTGCAAAATTATGATAATTTTTCCATTCCCCAAGCACTGAAAAACATAATTTAAAATTTGTTGCTATGAACCAAGACAACAAATATTGTCTTGAGAAAACAAGAGGAAAAGACTGAGAACAATAACAGTTTCCTATGAAAATATTATTCTGCAGAAAGGTTGGCAACAAAGCATGAGGAGATCACATTGCTACATAGGATTCCCTCTGGCAGGTTTCTGCAGCACCGGTCTGAAGCATCCTTTGGGGCACAGATAAATGGGCAGGGCTGATTATGTGATGATGTGGAGCACAGCAGTTAGGATGCCAGTATGACTGCCTTTCAGGAGAGAAACGTCAGTTCATTTGTTGAATTTAAATTAAGTTTAACTCATACTGGACATACGTCAGAAAAATGCATGCGAATCCACTTTATTTCTGCTCGATTTTATGCTTGGGAACAACAGAACTGGAGGAAAAAAGCTGCCTGTCTTCGTGTCCTCACTGCTTTCAAGGGCCATCAGAACCGTGACAATTTAAAAAAAAAAAGTTTAACACACCCTAGAGTACCAAGAAAAATACACTGAATAACAGTTTTTAAAATCCGGAGGATGGCAACGACAGACACCAACTTTTCTTTGGACATTCTTTTAAACGCCATTTCAGAGATCATTGTCAAGCAGGCAAAAATAAACAGTTTTACTTAAAAGCAATGAAGGATTGGAACTTGCTGGTGTGAGTAACAGGATGTTTTGACCAAGAGAGAGATACCTTGGGAGAGTTGATTACTGAACAAAAAGCAGGTGGTTAACTGGAAACGGCGTGCAGCTGTGAGGGACAGGAAGCGACTGAAGATAAACGGAAAAAACAGGAAATATGTGTGATAGGGAACAAGTGATAAGAAAATACGAAATAACACAAAATAATCAGCATATTTTAAATTAGTCTTAACATTCTTTTTCTTCGCCAGTGGAGACTTGTGTAGTGAGCGCCCAACTTATTGTATTTTAATTTAAAAAAGGTACCTGGTATTTCCAGGTGTTTCTTGAGCTTTCTCCACAAGATTCCTGTAAAATTCTTTCTTGGTTACAAATTGTGTGAGAAACATTTGGTCCTGGCTGGTTTATGGTGAAATTATTTTATTTCCATTCCTGGATAAAGTCTCGAAATGGGCTCAGTGGAACATTCAGATAAAAGTATCTGAAACCAGTAATACCTAGCAACAATATGCTTGAAGTAAAACAGCTAATATCAATTTACTGAGATACTGGAATTGGTCACTTGGATTTCTTTGACTTTTTGCAGTCTCTTTCTTTCCTTAAAGTGTTGAATACTTGTTTCTGGTGACATTCCACTCAATTATATAATTTAAATGATCAGTTTTTCTTATTTATTTGTATTTGTAGATTGCTTGGGATGTTACAGATAACTGCTTGTCTATTTAAATACACTTACATGTTTAGTTCATATTCAGGTTTCGCACAGTATTTTTATTGCATGATATTTTGGAGCATATAAAAGTTCTCAGAGTAACACAGACCTCATTAAAATGGCTGTGAAAAGTAAGAGGTCTTTGTTTCAACTGTTGCAGAGATTAATTCCCCAGTCTGTACCTCAGCACAAATGATGCTAATTAGCAGAGGACAAATGTGAAGACAGCAGAACCATAAAGTCTCACTATCAGGAGTGCAGGTGACAATAATTCAATGAAGGAAAACGGTAGTATACAGACTAATGAGCAATCTGGCAAAAAATTAGCTTTTCTTTTATTAGTTATTCATTTGAATAAAAAAATACAAATAAAACTGAAAATGCCATTTTCTATTTACTCCTAATAGTGCATAAAAACAGAAATGCCTTTTTCTCAGGTAGATCAACTTCTGCTTCTCACAGAACTATCTGAATCCCTTCTCACTAAACCCCCTTAGGCACTGATTTCTCAGATCTTTTGAGCTGAAGGAGCAGCGTCTTCTCTTCTAGAAGTTACCAAAGGACGAATGCCTATAGCTGCTCAACTCTGATAGCTCCCACATTGCTGTGCTCAGGCACAAAGACCAGTTCCTGTCAACAATGCACAACTGTACATTTGCTTGTCATCCTTAGATTATATATCCCTCAGAAGAAGAGTGCTCCCTTTTGATTTAGAGGTCCAGCGTGGTCGAATTTAGAGATGACTCCCTGACTTTGACAAAGTAACTCCAGAGTTTGCTTTGTCAGGTATAAAGAACTAAATCTCAGAAATTGCACCAGCCAGCATTTGTTCAAGTGGTTTTAAGATTTATTTAGAGATATAATTCTGGTGGCTCCTGTGAGTAAAGCACATTTCAATTTCAGTTTTGAAAGCTGCCAGGGCTTGGCACGCTCAGAGTCCCACAAAAGTAAAATTGCATATGAGATTTATTTACTGCATTTATTCTGCCTTGTGTTTATGGGACGCCCCCAACACTACCCCTGTTTTCTTTTTTATATTTCACACTTTTGAAATAGAAGGCATGTTTCATCCATTTGTTTTTTAGTTTCTTTCCTTTCATTGATAAAACAAAGAGTATAACTCCTTATAGGGGAGCTTTTATCTTATTTCCAAAACAAATGCTCATAGATGTAAACTGCTACTCTTCTAACTTCCTTGCAGCAGCAAGCTGTGCTGGAACGCTGACGTTTTTTGTTTTGTCTATGTTCCTTTCAGTGCAACTTTTTTTTTTTTAAAGTCTGTCTGAGCCACAATTAACCCAAAAATATTAACACCCATGTCAATTTTAGAATTAGGATAATTTTGATTCAACTCAGCATTCTTCTGATAGGAAATGAGATACAATAAAACAATGTAAAAGTAGAGATGTTGAAAAAATTATTTTATTTAAAAAAAGAAAAATAAGTATTATAACAATCAAAATCTTCTCACAATTACTGACAAGTTTTTTCTCATGTGGTTTTTGGACATTTTGACTTGGGCAATTAGCTTTGAGGTTGGAAGGCCTCTTTGCCATCATCCTAATCTTTAGTCCGCTCTCAGATTCAAATTTGACATTTGACTGGGCTATTTAAAAAATAATACTGCTTTCTGTTAGAAGAAACATTTTGGCAAAAGTTAACTTTATATCTTAATTTGCCTGGTGTATGAAGCTCTTGTCCTTGAGGGAAAATGCTGCGACTCCATCTGCATAAAGTTGCTTAAGTTTGCAATAAAAATTTCATTCAGCTGCCAGTTATGCCTGAATTGAATATTTGTTGTTAGCAGGGAGAGCTCCACTCAGTTCAGGGTCATCGAAGACCTTCACTATGTCAAAGGTAAAAGCCAGTGGTGAAGTCATTTGAGTGCATTCATGCACAGCTTTGTGTGACAGTCACCACAAGATGAGGGCGCAACCCTGTACTTCCTGTGGTTTGTCGGTGGAAGATTTCCAAAGTTCATTAATTAAAATGATAATGACTGATGAAGGTAAATTGATACAGCTCTATTACAACTTGCCTGGAGGATCTCCAAGCCTGATATGGGGAGTTTTAAAAAATTCAGAAAAACACTTCTTGTGACACTGGGATACATGTGTCCAGTTTTGCCTCACAGCTGGGGATCAGAAAATGATGGAATTTCATTATTTCTGTCAGGCTGTGAAGGAATAATGCCTGAGGCTTGAAAGAATATTTAAAAAATGTATTGGTGTTTAAATATTTTAATACATGTCCTAACTGAATTTTCAGTTAATTTATTCTTGATCAGCTGAGATAATGACAGGCAGCAGCCATGAGAAAGTCATGTTTGAATGAGTTCGCAAATAAGGAAGACCTAAAAACGATGCATCTCAGCCATGCTTAGTTATTGTGCGTATGCTAAACAGGCCAAGCAGAGGAAATTGATTAATAATGACATTTTTTCTGCAGCTCTTGGTATATAAATTAGGACCTAATGTTGTCATGTGGTGTTTCAAAAACACATTTTATTGGTGGATGGAAGTAGTGGTTCTCTGCATTTATAATGAGGTTCCTTTACAACCTATCTGCCTCATTATACCTGCCTCTTTACCCCTAAACGAGTGAATGTGTTGCTGCTTGTAAAAGCATGCTTTTTCTACTAAGAGTCCTCCATTTATTAAATGTCATGAACTTTTTTCCCTCCGTGTTTATATTTTTCAAGTACCTGACAATCTGACCACTTAGAGGTGTTAGTGATGTTTGACTATAAACCTGCCACGGTTTTGTTGCAGTGCATATAAGGACAGGAGGCTATGGAGGCTAACCGCAGTAGTCCAACAGGAAGCACGCCGCCTTCCTCATCTGCAGAGCAACCTGAGGGGCGCATTTATGAGGTAGCAGTGCAGAGCAACTCCACCAACGGCAGCTCACAGTTTGCAGATGTGGCCCTGCTGCAGACGTTCAAGCCTCTCATCATCCCTTGTTACGTGCTCGTGGTTGTTGTGGGAGTCGTCGGGAACTACCTGCTCCTCTATGTCATCTGCCGAACCCGCAAGATGCACAACGTCACCAACTTCTTCATCGGAAACCTGGCCTTCTCGGACATGCTCATGTGTGTGACGTGCGTTCCCTTCACTCTCGCCTACGCCTTCAATCCACACGGCTGGGTCTTCGGCCGGTCTATGTGCTATTTGGTCTTCCTCATCCAACCTGTCACTGTATACGTTTCCGTTTTCACGCTCACAGCTATCGCTGTGGACAGGTGGGTGGAAATACCTGCGAGCAATCACAACTTTAAGAATTAGAAATGTTCAAGTTTTCCTTATATTACTTAGATTTATTTGCAGTGTTGTGCTTTCATGTTTTAAATATAAATGTCTTACAAAAGTGTTCATGCTAACATTCCCACAGTTTTTCATGCTAAACCACAAACTTCAGTGTATTCAATTAGGATTTTTGTCATATAAAGCAGCGGATGATTATGACGTCTTTCCTGTTTTTATTTTACTTTTTTTTTTATTTTTACCAGGAAGTTCTTTGGCATAACAACTCTTTTCTGAGACAAACCTAACCAAGGTTTGTCTAACACTGGTGTAGAGCATTCAAAACAAAATAAAACAGTTTTAATTTGAAGTTGTAATATATTTTACTAATTATTTCAAATTTAAGGTGTAGTGTAAGAAGAAAACTTTCTTTTTATTTTTTACCTATTTCTGAGCAAAGTGTGGAGACCCTGAAGAGGAGCTGGTGTGATGGACAGGTATTATATCCACTTATCACTGGAAACATAGGAGTAGCTTTGCCCAAGGCAACTTTATAAATAAATAAAAGTCAATGTTGTTGACTCCTTTGTATTACTGGAGGCCATGGGAACAAAGTATGAAGTTTACAGTGGTGCATCTTGAAGGCTGCTTTTGTAAAGCGCTGTGAAATATTGTATCCAGGCAACGGAGAACCGACGAACCTGCATTCCTGTTTGTCTCCATAATCCTACACATCCAGGAAAGTTGTTTGTACAACCTTTTCTCAGCTTCTGACAGGATTTGTGTCAATATCTATCCATATGCTCAAGTAACAGTAGGTATTTCAGCATTGTTTTTTTTTTTGTTTGTTTTTTGCCACTCTTTCAGATTTAGAGTGTAAACCAATAGTTGTCTGGTTGACAGATTCTGTTTAATTTTCTTCTTACCAAACCAGTCAGTTTTGGTTGATGGTCATGTTTGGTAGCTTGGTAGCATTCTCATTTACATTTTTCTTTGATCTACAGCTCAGTAAAGCCCAGTAAAATACAATGAAATTTGCGGTGTACTGGTTTTACAAGGTATACATTACTAAGCAAACTTTGGCACAAACAAGAATAAAATAAGAGTGGATTATTAAGCCAATGATTGCATTCATTGGCTTGTGATTATACTCACAAGCCAATGAACGCAATCATGTTGTATTCTTTGAAAATTAGGCAAATGAAGGGAGGTATTGATTTGCATGTACAAAAAAAATTAACAATCTGCTCCCCTTAATCAATGATAAGGCCTTTATTTGGCAAGCAGTTACACAATAAGTGAAATTTCCTAATCAATGAGCTTCTCATAAGAACTAATATGGTGCAAAATATAGCTAGATTAGTCAAATTCTTGAAAATGTTATTCTTAAGGGAATGTGCAAAAAAGCAAAAATCAAACAAATAAGCAGGTGTGAGCTTCAGATAACTATTTTTCATTTGACTTTCTAATGATCAAGCCTTCATTTATCTTTAGTAAAGCTTCTCTCCTTTAGATTGGATCACTTTAACATAAACTGAAAGTTTTAAGTGCTTGTTTTTGTTCTCTGACACACCTGAGCTCAGTGCTAAAATGCATTCTTTAACTGTCTTTGCCACTTAGACCTTACAGGTCACAGACTGCTCAGCACAAAGCTGGCTGTCTGATTGAAAAGCACGACAGCATACCTCATTAGATGCACAGAACCAGCTTTAGGCCTAATTAAGCCATTTAGCATTTCTCCATACTTGAGGAGATGTCACAGTGCCATTAATTCAGCAATCTGGTCCTGATGAACCATCCATTGAAACCGTTAAGGTTTATAAAGTACCACTCTCCCTTTGTTGCAGATATTACGCCACGGTTCACCCACTGAAGAAGCGAACCACTGTGGCCACTTGTGCCTACGTCCTCATCGGGATCTGGCTGCTGTCCTGCGGTCTGGTGGCTCCGGCAGTGACTCACACCTACCATGTTGAGTTCAAAGAAGAAGGCTTCACCATCTGTGAGGAGTTCTGGTTGGGCCAGGAGACGGAAAGACGGGCCTACGCCTACAGCACGCTGCTGATCACATACGTCCTCCCCCTTTCGGCCGTCTTTGTCTCCTACCTCTGCATCACCGTCAAGCTGAAAAAGTGCATCGTCCCTGGAAACAGGTCGCAAGACCAGGAGTGCGTTCACCAGGCCCGAAAGAGGAAGATCTTTCGCCTCGTCGCTCTGCTGGTGTCTGCCTTTGCAGTCTGCTGGCTTCCCATCCACGTGTTCAACGTTCTGAGAGACATCGACATCCACCTGATAAACAAGCAATACTTCCTACTCATCCAGCTGCTGTGCCACCTTTGCGCCATGAGCTCCTCCTGCTGCAACCCCTTCCTCTACGCGTGGCTACACGACCGCTTCCGCACGGAGCTGAGGAAGATGATGAAGTGCAACCATCGCATCGGAGTCCCCGCCAGCCACTGCGCAGCTGGTGTGGTTTTGTAGCCTGCTTATTTACTTATGTGTATTTTGTGCAGATGGGAACTTGACCAACGCTATCCATCAACATGAAGTGTAGGTGCAACTCAGCCATTGTCAAGCAGTAAATAATCTCCTATGCATAAACCAAAATCAAGCAATTCGCTGCTGCTCCATCCATCTGATGCGCTTCAGAAAACTGCCTCTAAAAACTGTTTCTCACAGTAAAGCATTAAAAATGACTCTACCCTCAAAAAAAAAAAAAAAAACAGTAGAAAAGATTTCAAGATTTGTATATATGATGAAACTTAAGATATTTACTTAAAAGCAGTCATGTTAATTGTTCATATAAGCAGTAAGAAGGATTCATTTGTTGGTGAAACAAACTGTTTTAAATTCAGGTAGACTATGGTTATATCCGAACTTGAGGTGAAACTCACTTAAATTTTTTTAATTGAGTTAATTGCAGGGTCTATAATGAATTAATTGCATTTTAATTGAAAACTATATACTGTCAAAATAAGCAACATTTTCAATTCAAAACACCTTTTTGTTGCTAAAGTATTGAATATATAGGCATATAAGATCAAAAACAAAGATATTCATTGTTTTTAGTCTTTTATTTAGATTATTCAACCATCTGATTGTTGCAAAGTCTCCATTTAGCTTTCAAGTGTCTCGTTTATGTAACAACTTTGATGTGTTAAAGTCACGGCCTCAAACCTAATACAAATAATTTATGTATTAATAATGTTTCATACAATGTCAGATTTTACAGAGGAATTGTAATGGCTAAATGGATTCTAATTTATAATTTTGTTTACGAAAGATGATGAGGCTTCAAATCTTCAAGCTCACAATCCTTCAATATCTTATGCATAAATTGCAAATGCAGGCAGAAAGCTCAATATTTGCAAACATATTGTTTGCAGGAAGTAACTATCTGGAAAACATGAGACGCTGAATGTCACCGTTAAACGAGAGGATCACGACCAAGACAAGATTGAAATTGATGAAAAAAGAGGTTTACATGAAAAGGAAATGAAGGGAAAATTCAACTAAGTTCAAATCACTTTTTAGAAACGGTCACTACATGTGACCATTTTTATTTGATTGTTTCTAGTGAGGCTCTTGCGTCAGATTGGGTCTTCATATCCTTCTTGAAGCAGTGTGAGGTTAAATTTATGAGGCTGCGCCCTGAGGTTTTCATCGTCTTTATGCCAGCAGCAGATGAATGTACACCAACATCGAAGTCATCATCTTATTTTTGAATGTGATCATTTGAAACTGCCTGTATATAAAAAAAATCTAACGATCAATATTGTATTGTGCTGTGTATGCTCTGTTTCTCATGGTTTTGAAGTTGGTATGAATGTCATATTTATCTGTAGCAGAGGTTATTAGCTGCCAAATTGGCCTAACTATCTAATTTAATAAGGGTTTTCAGGTCTTATTTACTGTAATATTTAACTTTATTACATTCCATTTGTGGTCTAATTTATTTCTATTTGACTACATGTGTGGTTTACATGGGTGGCCTCCTACAGCTGCTATTTCAAGTCAGATTAATTTGAAAGGTATTCAATGAGTAAATATGGATATTCTCAATACTAATGTTTCATTGTCTGTAAATGTAATTTTCTTTCTTCTTCTTCTTATTTGTTACTCATTCATTTTGTTTGATCCAACAATGTGTTTGCTGATGTTTTGCATGTTAAATACATGTAAATAAATGAAATGAAAGCCTAAGTTAAAATGCTTAAAATCCAAAAAAATCTGAAACAACCCTGGCTGTGGTGAAAGTGGAAATTCAATTACATTAACGGGTCAATTTGCAACTGTATGGCTAAATTTGCTAATTAGATACAGAGAAGGCTAAAATGTTTGCATGTGAATTAGACCTGCTCAGAACAGGGGAATGTGATAATTTATTGATCCCGTGAATCTTGTCAGCATTATCTGGGGCTTGCTAACGAGCTTCCAGCAGATGGATGAGGTTCTGTCTACTGCTCTCTGTGAAATAAAAGATTACCACTTGCTATTCTATTTGATAAAATGAAACAAAGCCTGCAGGAAAAAAAATAGTTCTCATTTACCTGCAAATATAGTATCTTTTTGGTGTACTCCCACGAAGAACAACATCAAACTTTAAATCTTAAAATGACAAAATTCACGACACAGTGGCTATCTACCAGATAAACAAAATCATAAAATATCACTCTTTCTTAACTTCCTTTAGATCTCATTTGGATATCCTAGTGTGGACTAAGCCCAGGTGTTATGAGAAACATTAATAAAAGTGTTGCTGCAATCTGCTGTCCCTCCAAGCCCTGTTATAATATGACACATCCATTAGTGAGGAGGAAATAAATGGAATTTAGCCATAATTTTATATTATAATGACATTTTTCAGGTGGGATGACAATGTGCATCAAGATGTGAGATTCTGAGGACACTATTGCTAACAATCATTGCTTCTCTTTGCTGTTCAGGCTTGGACTAAAGTCAGTTTGCCTCAGATCCTTACGCTTGTTTTTGAAAATAATTGATAAAGATGTATGTAGTATCATTGTGAGCTCTTTTTCTCCTCAGGTCAACTCAGACTGTTAGCTCTAATTGTAATTCATAAAGCATTATGCATGATAAACAAAGACATCCATGTGTTTTTCCCCACATTACTGTTATAATTGTAAATCTAGATGGTGTAGTAAGTATTTCTTACTATTATGTAGCTCTACTACTACCAATTACTGCTACACTTTTACATGAATATGTCATTTTGGAACAGTTAGAACATGTGTGGAAATATTTCTGTCTTTGATAAAGTTAGTTGCGGGTTTGTGCCAATCCGTTGCCAATACATTAAACAAGATTAGACCTGATGAAAAACAACTTTCTCTCTCTGTCCCCTGAGAGAAAAAAACACACTTACCTGACGGTGTTCTTTTTTCAGGCTGTTAGTGTCTCTGAGCTCAAATCTTATCTCTTTAAACACCACTATTATGAGAGATTTATTGGCACTTCAGTTCTCTAATAATTTTATCATCAACTTTCAGTAACCTGCAGGAATTTTGCCTATTTGGTGCATTGATGCACTAAAAAGAAGCATGATGTCTTCTTTTGGCTGCTTTTATAGTTAGAAGTTATAAAACATTAACAGCTGTTAATGTTTTATAGAAACTGCAAAAAGTATCTGTCTTATATTCAGTCAAAATAAGAATTTTATATTTTAAACTCTCCAGGAAATAATTTGTTAATTTTCAGAGACATGTTCAAGGTTCTGATAAAGCTGAAATTTAAGTGTTTGACCGTAAGGATCATTGTTATATTTTGAGGAATAAGGAGATTTAAATGCTGGCGGACTTCACAAAACAGATTCAATTCAATTTGAAAGTGCTTTATTATTCCTAAAAGGAGATGAAATGTTGTTGTAACTCATATTATCCAAGCTTCAAAATGAAGTTATTGAAATTAAATTGTGACTAAAATATTTCAGCAGCAACCCATTGTCACATATAAAAAAATAGACTTAAAATATCTTCAAAATTGAATTTATTAAACCTGAAAATGATTCAAAATTAATTTTAGTCGCTGGAAAAGGTGAGACTAGTTACATGTAACTATCAACATTCAATTCTAGTGAAAATACTTCCTAGGTGTGATGAAATAATTTTAATTTTAAGTTGCAGGAAGAAATGAACAGGCCTTTCTGTTTGATTTAATATTTTTGCTGATTATAGTTACTGAAAATTCATTTGAAAAATGATTAATTAAATTAAAATGTGCTGTCAAACTTAAAACTGATCATGATGAAAGAACAATATCTGGAAATACTGAAGCAGCTCGTCAAACATTAGGAAAGAAGTTCAAACTCAAGCTCTAATGGGTTTTCCAAATGGAAACTTAGTTATAATGGTCATCCAACAAGTTGCACAGTTGCAATGCTTATGATAAAGGCAATATTTTGGAGTGGCCGTCACAAAGTTCTGATCCCAGTCTGACAGAAAATCTGTGGTCAGAGTTGAAAAGGTTGAGTTGGAGGACACCAAAAATGTTTGACCCAGAATCAGAATACAAAGTAAAAAAATCAATTCCATTAAATTTTAAAGAAATGTACGCAGACTTCTGAATTTAAAGATGATTTTCGTATAATAATCTGTAGTAATACAGCAAACAATAAATGCTGTAACTCTGCTTTTCCTGAACATTCAGTCCAACCCATAACACTCATTCTTCACTTTGAAATGTCCCCATTGAGGATAACATAGTCCAGCTTGTCCTCATAGCTTTGGACTTCATTATTACATGAGGTTGTCAGGAATTAATGTGCTGATTATTACCTCAATCCTATGTGGTTTTATATGCCTCAGTTTGGCTTTGAGCAATAGGAGTTTCTAAAGAAATGTTCAATATCCTGTGGCAGGTGAAGAGAAAATGAGATAATTACTCCCAAATGCAGTAAAGAACTGTGCTCTTGTAAAATCAGATTTTTGTGGGTCATCCTGAAGGCATCTTAACCTGATCACAGCCAGTAAATAAAAGAAAGAAGCTATAGATTCTCTGAAAAGAACCTAGTTTTTGCATGAGAGTTCAAAAAGAACTTTTCAAAACATAATTCTGAAAGCAAATTGCAAGCAAATCGTTATAGGACCAGAGGTTATGTTTGGGGCTCATCTTGTTTTTTCTTCAACAAACTGGGTCTGTCCAACATGCAAGATCAGGTTTCTTTAGAGTCAGGAACCACAGAACGTCCAAAATGCCAGAATCCTCCGACTCCAAGGCTCTGAGGCTTCAAACCCGGCTCTGTATTTTTATGAAGCACAGAGTTGGATCTCGCTTCGAATTGAGAAAAACTGTGACTAATGGTGTTCAAATCGCTACCCTGCATCATTTAGACTGAATCAGCTGAATGGTTCGGTTCTCTAGGCGGAGTTATGAAACAGTGCAGAAAACCAAATGGATTCAGATGGAGGAAATAACACTCTGTCAGACCTGTCAATTTCTTTTGTGGTTGCTGTGAATTTAAATTTAGTGAACACAGAACGAATACATCTTCCTTATCCACCTTTGATGACATTTCTATGCATCGCTAAATAATTATTCTGATTCATATTTCAGTTTCCAGGAAGACTTAAGGACTTAATGAGAAGATTTCAACTGAGTTGTTTGACCTGATTTTTGTGTATTTGCACATGATTTTACATACATTATACAGCTTCAAACACTGTAAATATGCACTCTATTCAGTGTGCAATACGGTATCAATCATTTTAAATTCACAATTCTTATAAATTCTCAGAATTTATAAGAATTTATAAGAAAAGCTTGCTTAAGTTAAAAACATGATTTAGGATACTTTATTGGGTAATAAATTGCCTTATAAAGATTAAATCACTTCGTAAATGACAAATTAACTTCAATCAGGTTCTGGTAGTTGCAATTTTCTCTTCCTGTGTTGCATAATAATTGTAGGATATATAAATTTTATGAAGTAAAATTCTTATGCAGACAAATCATAAGTCACCCGGACAGTAAGTAATATAAATTAAGGCTAACATCTATGTGAAAGTTCCTTTTCAAATTTGTGCAAATAAATTGCTTTATTGTTGCATCTATGCAGTAGAGTTAAGCAACATAAGTTTTAAAATAAAATAGACTCTGCAACAAGCAGGAAAGCGGCATGTTCAGTTGTAATGAATCAGAAATGCAAAAACATTTTTTGTAAAATCTTTAACAATTAAACATCCTTCAAAAAAATAAAAGGTTAATTCTTAATTAAACAAGTATAAGTTGGCTATGAGTTCCCACTGTCAGAGGAGGACACCACCTTCTGCATCAGGGCAAAGTCTCGAGCTTCTTGTGGAGTGCGGATGTATGAATCAATCTCGCTGTCGGAGATTTCCTCATCGCCAGTAATGTTCTGCGCAGGCGGCTCCACTCTCCTCCTCTTGGCATGAATCACACAGGGAGGAGCAAACAGGACCCTTTTTCCCCAGTTTGGTTCCGGGTCTTCAGTCTGGTGAGAGTCATCTCCTTCTTGGTTTTCCATTCTGTCATTGGGACAGAGTTGCACCACAGAGGAAGCGTCTGCAGTCTGATCCCTGCTCTCAGAGCATTTGGATGGTGCCACCTCCTCCGTTGGAGAGTTCAAGGCACTGGTCTGAGGGCAATCAGCTTGCATCGCCATCTCATGGGTTCTCAGAGCCCGCTTTAGCAGCGTGTGCCGGTGCTCTAGAATATCCCCCACCAGCCGAACAACGTCGTCCTGAGTCACTGTTTCCCTGACCCAGGGAAGTTCCCGTCCAAGCTTACATAGCACTTCCTTCAGCTCTGTTATTCTCGTTACAGCTGGTTTACGCTTTTGCACTTTGGCCAGGTGACAGAATTTGTCGAGGGAGAGTCTGAGGCGATGTTTGTTGGGGTTCAAAGACTGCCAGGCCAAATACGTTGCTGCCATCATGATCGGTAGGGGCCGTCGTCCGGTCACGATCCAGGAATCTCCTGCCAACTCCACCAACGCCACGGCTCGTTTGGTCAACACCTTGGAGTCCTCTGCCAGCTCTTTAGTAACGTATTGTGCACTTATTTTGTATCTGTCAAACAAAAAATATGTTTAATCAGATTTGACTCAACACTTTTGTGAATTGTATATAAAGTTGCAGTATTCTGTGTTTTCCAACCACGTGGCACAATAAAGTAACTTTGTCACCTTCAGTTGTTATAAAAATGCTGTATATATCAAACATGACTCAAAAGAAATTTGACTTCGCAATTTAACGCCTTCAAATTAAGCCTCTGTCTCGTTAAGAAGTTCCTGCTCTTTCCAACACGCTACTTTCAGCATGTCATCGCATCAACATCCTCTATTAAGGGTTTACAAACATTCGTCGGAGCGTTGGACTGAGAAACAGTTCATATAATAAGCTCAGCACCAAGTGTTTGCTGCTTTCTGCTGCTGCTAGCTTGAAGCAGAAGTGAAGTTTAGTAATCCTTATTCACAATGGTTAAGGACCATCCAACAGACTAAAAAGCATATGGGAACTTAAATGCACATCAAAAGTTGGAAAACCTCATTGTTTGTTTCTGCTAATGTCTTTATACAGCGGTTAGTGGTTGAGATGCAGGAAAACAACACAGAAAGGACACCAGGTGTGTCATTTCTTTGCATGATGATGGTTGGTAGGTCAGAGCACATCAGTATGAAGCCACCCTCCTCCCCCACACCTCACTTATGACCCCAATTTGCTGATGATCCACCCTAGTACCTCACTGGAAGTTTTGTGCATGCTCATTCATAGAACTCTTGCAGTGACTCCTGCACAATTATTTCAAATAACCAAATATAAAAGAAGCTTCCGCACCACTTACTCCTGAACATGCGCTTCTATGACATTTGCGATATTGACAAAAGGAGCTTGGATGTTAAGGATCTTGATCATTTCCTGGTAAACGCCTCCCACCAGCGTCGGGTCGGCGTCCAGGAGGCTGCTGATGGTTCCCAAAGTGATCGGCCAGTCCCGCTGTCTGCAGCTCACGTACACGCAGCAACCAGCAAGCACCTCCTTCCTCTGGAGGGTCACGTTGATGAAGCTCTCCTGCTGGTAGGCCTGCCTGAAATACGTCAATGCCAGATCCTCTATTTCACCGTTGAGCCGGAGAATCCGACACATTTCTTTCACGCGCTCCAGACCTTAATGTAAATGTAACAAAAGGAAGAAAATGTAGCTTTGTATGAATATTCCAGACACAATATTTTTTCTTCTTTTAAATTAGATATTTTCCTGCTAGAGTTGAACAGGATTTCTGAAAGTCTTTAAAAAAATTCTGGCTTCTTTCTCGTTTTTTTTATTACTATTGTTTTGCTGACCAATGAACATTCAGGTAGTGGTTTGTTTAAGAAAGAAAAATGATTCACAAATCATGGCAGAATCAATATCTGAAATACAGCAATAGCAAAAGATTGTTTAGACACAGTTTTTGGTATTTCTTTTTATATTTAAAACACTATGCAAGCAGGTTTTACATGCATGTAAAACCTGCATGTTGGAGTCAGCTAGACTCCAACCAGGTCAAGCTAGTTGGAGTGACTTCAAGAGGCTATAGGATTAAGGAAAGGGGTCTAAAATGGATGACAATAGCATCTTTTCCTGAGAAGCACAGGTATAAATAAATGCAAGACATAAACTAGTCAAATAGTTTCTTTTTGTTGAGAATATAACAACATGTATCGTCTTGTTCGCACAAAACAAAGAAAAACTGTTTGAAATTGTATCTTTGGTAACTTTATTAAAAACCGCCCTGTGTCAAAAGCACAAGTTGTTTTTTTGCAGCTAACAGACATACATAAAAAATTTCATCTGAACTTAGAAGTAGATTTCAAAGCAACTTTTAGAAGAGAACCTGCTTTTTTTTTAACTGAGGTTTTCATCATTCTTTAGGTCTTACTGAGAAAACTCGATTAAAAGAACGACTAACAAGCTTCAGGCTTAAAAACTATCCCAACAACACTTCATGTTGAAAAGAAAATTAAAAAGTACATCTTTCAAAAAGATGACACAACACATCAGAGGTGAATCATTCTTCAGTCTATCAACTTTGTGCTAAAAAAAAGGTTTGAAAAGCCTTCACAAAGTCTAAAAAAGTACTGCACAGGACACTTTAAAAGATTAAAAGGTCTGGTTCCTTGGGGGAAAGTCGTCTTGTAGTGACTGAAGGCTTTTACGCAGTAAAAAGTGTTTACATATAACGAGCACAAACTGCTTTGGGACAGGAGAGCTCACCTTTTATCAGATTGAGGCAGGGTTTTTTTGTCACTGCTGTGGTCCTGCTGTAGCTGACATCTGTAGAGAAACAAAATATACATCATCAACAATAAATTGAACCAAATGATCTGAATTTTACCTGGTAATCCATTAAAAATAACTCAAACATTAAAAATTCACCCGTTTACATGTTTGATCATTCCTCTTTTAGTCAACATCAACTTCTAATGCTGGAATAAACTTCTTACTTTGTTCCAGGCTGATATGTAGAACCAATTTCCCTCATCTGGTTCCCATTTTAGCAGCATGAAAGCTGAATATGTCGACTCAGACATGAAGCCTTAAGAGTATTCTCTCTCCTGACACCTTCCACATAAATTTGATGAAAAGCAAGTCAGGTATATTGAGGAAATATTTAATTAACCCTTCACAGTGTGTTTCTGTTTTCACTTCTCATAGATTAAGCATTCAAGTCACAAAGATGAAGCAGAGTAGAATGTATTTTACAGATCTGTGTCTCTCAAGGCAAGGTGAATTAAATGTTTTATCTGGCACACACATTTTAGAAACAAATGCGATTCAAAATTGGTTTCATAACAGGAAGAAAAAAAGCAGGAAATTATTCTGATGACAGCAAACACAAATATTATCACACAAAGACCAATTAAATGTATA
The DNA here is from genome assembly GCA_903067095.1 of Girardinus metallicus. NCBI lineage: Eukaryota > Metazoa > Chordata > Actinopteri > Cyprinodontiformes > Poeciliidae > Girardinus > Girardinus metallicus. Next base: position 86,240 of record CAEGAE010092737.1, on the reverse strand, counting down.
TTTCATGAGATGGAGAAAAGAAATATAAAAAAATGCTTGACTTTTAAAGACAGACTAAATTAAAGGAAATTACTTGAACTATTTTTATTTGAGCTAAACTTTATTTTAACGTTTTTATTTAAACATGGTGGCACTTCTGATTTTCTTTCTTTTTTTGATATATTGAATTTAGTAAGCACTTTGCTCACCAATATTGTGACTGTGTTAAAGACTATATAAATTATTTCATCTAGAATTATGAATAAAATAGTTATTTGATCAATGGCTAATCTTCCTTAGTGATAATCTGCGTGCTGTGATCTAAGTGAATGTATGTTTATATGAAACTAGGGTTGCTAATTGACACTTTCTATGAATGACTGGGTGTTGGTGTCCTGTTCCTACCTGTACCCCCCACCGGGTCATCGGCCAGGGTCCCCTCAGACACCACCGAGCCGCAGTCCACGCACACCAGCTGGGCTTGGCAGTAGAGATCATCGTCCACTATGTTGGAAGAGCCGCAGCCCGGACACTTCAATCCCGTTGCGAACATTTTCCAATCATAAACATCCACTTGTTTAAGCTGGACTACACTCTGTGACAACAACAACAGGAAGCGCGCTAGCGGTGTACGATCAACAAACGTAACCGGTGGGAAGCTTAGATGTCTCCGGGTAGAAATAACCGAACTAACGACAGTTCCGTTTGGGAAATAACATTTGAACAAGCGTTCAAGAATAATCCGATTGTGCTTTAGTAAGTATATTATACAACCTTAGTGTTCAGTCTGAAATAATAAACATCGAAATGTGGGAGCAAAAAATGCTGTAATAGCAAAAGACCTCAGCTGGAAAATATGGAAATTATAAGACTGAGGTAAAAAGTTAGCATTCTGAATTCATTAAGTAAAAATGAGCTGCGCTCCAAATTAAATGTAATTATTAGCATTGTCGCCACGTTAAGAGGTGATTTAGAAAATACATAGACAACCTTATCTGGTAATATTCAATTTTATGTATGCTAATTTGTATTTTCCATTGATGTTCTGCGGATTAGTGTAATAAAAATACTTCTAAGGGCACATTTAACACATTGAACACCCCCCAAAATTATGTCTTTAGCTGAACTATCAAACTGTTTAAAACCAAGATTTTTTTTAAATAAAAAAGTACAAGTTTCCTCTAGACTTTAAACCTGTATTTAAACACTGAGGTTTCCCAACTAATGTTTTTTTTGCATCAGTCAATGCGTCACAAAAAAATAAAAACTAAGCAAAAAAATGTATTTAAAACCATTTCACAAATGTTCACAGTAATTTGTGGCATGCAACCAGTAGATAATTGAACATGATTCAATTGTACATTACATGAACATGTCATGTAATGTAAATGACTTGTTCAAGTCCAGATACATATTGGTTCATTCCGTTATGTTCTCCTCATGCATGCCATTTCATAACACTAACATATGAAAGAAAGAAGAAATAGATTTATACATTTTTAATTTTATTTTGCAAATGTACAAAAACAGTTCAGCCAGTCCCAAAGACAGTGTATATTTTTCAGAGTTTAACATTCAAAGATAAAGTGCTCTTGGTTTGCAGGATGCAAAGAAAAAAAAGAGAAAAAAATCTAATTACAGCACATATTATTACATATAAGGCTCTTTTTGACCAGGCAGGGGGAAAAAAGTTTTGATTTTACCAGGCAGTATAGCAAGTCTTCTAAGCTTGAAATTTACACTCTACATGAAAGAAAGGAACATATATGAATGCCCTTTTACACTTGATTGAAAAAGAGAATTTTCTTATTTAATTGAAACTGCTACAGTCATCACAGTAATATTTCATTTCTTCTTTTTGATTTCTCTTGTTGATATATTAACTTTATGGTTTATCCTACTACAAAAGAGGCAGTACTCAGTGATGAACACATCTTTGGAAGCCAGGTTTTCTTGTAGTCGTGAAATGAATAAAATCAGACCACAGGGATCTGATCTGATTCAGAGTGTCAGCTATAAATCCACTTAGGCAGACTTCTTTAAAGAGCTCATGGACATGAGGATACCTGGATTCTCTTCTATGACTCGCACCAGTAAGTTGTCAATGTACTGCTCCAGCTCCGATATCTTTTTATCTCTCTCGGAGAGCTGGTTCTCCTGTTTCAACAACAGAGCGATCAGTTCCTCTCGAGTCAGCTGGGAGTACGGCCCTGATCTCCCTGTGCCAACCTGTAGGAGGGACATGAAGTAAAGAGACAACGATAATCTTTGATCATGAAAACCAAAGGAAACGTCACAGCAATCTCTAGATTGGCATTAAACATTTAGCTAAAAAAGAAAAGAAAAAAAGGAAAAAAGAATACATACGTTTGTTTTGTGCTGAACTCCATTACAGTCTAATCCTGTGGCTTTGATAACATTTCCAACTTTACCAACTGAGCCAGACTGCTGCTCCAGAGGATTAAGGGGTTTTACAGGCTGAAGTCTGCAATGACAAAAGGGTTGAGAATGAATCATCTTGTAAAGAGAATGACAAGATGAAGCAAAATGTAGTAAAGGCAAGGCAATTTGAATGTATAATTTGTTTAAAAATCACATATCAACTCAATGAAAGCTAGCTGTTTGATAAAAACAAAGTTATTGAAACCCTTTTTTTGCATGTTATTGGTAGGAACGCTCAAACTCCCTCAGATTGCATCGCATCTGAATAATTCCTAAATCTTTCAAGCATATTCTTAATTAAAGATCTGAACATTGTACTGTTCTAACATATGGAGAGGTCATGGTTCTGCTGGAAGGTAAAGCACCGCTTCACTCTCAAGTCTTTGTGTTACCGCCAACAGATTTTCATGCACTCTCCATTTTTTAATGATTAATTGATCAATGCTCTCCGAGATGCGCAAAGCTTAGAATATTGTTTTAGATCTCGATCATGTTTTAAACCTCTCCAAAACTTTATCCCTGACCCTATCCTGTCTGCTGTAATCCTTGTTTTTATGATGCCGTTTATTTACTAATTGTGGCATCAGATGCTCTACTTCAAAATGCACTAATACTGTATTTCGTGCTTGTCTATCACATAAAATCCCAATGATGGTTCTGAGTTGACAAAGTGTGAACAATAATACTTTTCAAGGTACTGCAGACATACCAACAATTAAATTAGACAAACTAATGCAGAGGACTAAAGCGTCTTACCTGCGTGAAATTGCAGGAGGTCCCTCCTCTCTTGCACCAGCCATGGTCACAACCTTCTTGGACTCTTTGTTTGGATTCTCTTGGACTTGTATGTGACTTTTGTCTTCTTGTTGTGTGTTGCATGCCTTGTTTGGAGCAGTTGCTCCACTGTCATCTAAAACATCAGTTTCGTCATGGTTTGGACTGACAATGGAGCTTGAAGGAGTGTCATTTGGATCAGGAGGTAGGGGAGCTCGAGCTATTTTTGAGGATTTGACTTTAGCAGAATCTTTGTCAGCAGCTTGTGATTTGACAGGCCAAACTACTGGATTAGTTTTAATAAAGGTTGTTGCATCATTATGGACCGTGAGCTCATTTTCCTCCTCATCATCGTCTTCAAACGGGTTTAAACCATAAATAGCGCCGTCTTTAATCTCCACCACACCTCTGTGAAGCTTATCTTCAGCAGTGCACGGTATGGATGGAGCAGGACGTTTATTGTGTTTGCCTGTCGCTTCTTTGGCAGAATCATGTTCCGTCGTGCTTTGGGTGTTTCTCAAATCTTTGGAAGACCTGTTTAGAGGAGCAATCATCTGCACTGAGCACTGGGGAGCAACACTGACAGTTTTGACGTCTTTGTCTTTACTCTGCTTGTTAATTTGTGGCAGATGTGTCAACGTCTCCTCCTCCTTCTGTTTCTGTCTCTCTGGAGGCTTAGGAGCTGCTCTTTTTTCCCGCTGAATGTTAGTTGGATCCTTTTCGCCAGTGGCAGCTGCCCCGCTGTCCACTGATGACGCAGCTGACAGACATCTGAAAATGACAGAGACATGAGTGTGGGCAAAAGTCGGCTGTCAATTAATCAAACATTCCACAGTGAAGCAAAAATACTGAATCAAGAAAACATATTCGAACACAAATGTCTCCATCCTTATTCAGTGTTATCTGCTTTACTGCAAACAGTCTGTTGTGTTTTTTAGAGTTTAAAACACATGAACATTATATATATTTAAATTAGTCATCCAATTCAGTTGCACATCTTTGGATAAAACCACAAACGGTGCACAAGAAAGAAATGTTTCATGATATTTCTATTCTGACCACTGTACAGTATTTTATTGTAACTTGATTTTGTTAATCTTGTTTTTATATATATTTTTTTAACACTTCTGGAACTCTAAATGTGAACCTGCATATCTAATACCACTGTTACCGCCACATTTCCCCTCTTTGAGGCAATAAAGGCTATCTCTATTTGATTCTTCTTTCTGCCAAAGAGACTCTCAAAAGCGTTTAGATCCCTTGTCCATCTCATGCACAGTCCAATGTAGTTTATCAATATTTTATGTGATAAGCAAACACAAAGTAGCAATGGAGATCAAATGGAAGGAAAATAATGATCTGGCTTTTATGGAAGTGTAGCAAGAAGAACAACACTGCTCAAAGACTAACGTTTACAGATGTTTTCCATCCAATATGAGTTTCAGCTGCTTAAAATATAAATAAATAAATAAATAAATGTTTAGTCTGTTGATTTACATAGCAATCAGATGTAATTGTAGTTAAATATTGACTCGGGTAGGTGTTGATGCAAATGCCAACTAAACTTTAGAAGTCTGGAGCTCTTTAAAAATTTCCTTCCACTTCATTTAAACTAACAAAAAATAAAATACATATTTCACAATCTCCCAAATAAATACAGATATTTGTAACTGCAAAGTGATGAATTGTTAAAACACCAAGAAGGACAAATACTCTAGCAGTGAACTGTAAACAGCTTCTTCACATAATAATTGATACAATGAGGCAAGACTGTGAAATGCTTTTCGTCCTTCAGCCCAGGCTGCTCTCTCCTTCAAACTAACACATGAGCTCAAAGCCATGCAATTTTTATGCAGGTATCAGCCGACTGTTGCATTTAGAAGAGAAGTGTTGAGACGATTGGGCACAGAGCTCTAACAGGACATGGGGAACATTCAGATGAACACTAATATTTTCATCAAGTATTTAAATCCCTATTCACTGCCTCTTTTATTGTTCTGCTGATGCTAGGGCAGGCTAACTTCAGCCTTCAACCACAATGTAGCCATTTAAATAAGTATTACTTACTCCAATACATTTAAAACTACTTTAATCAAACGATTTTAAGCTTTGTACAGAAGTTCATCGTTTCCAAATATTTAATCCTACTGTCCCTTAAAATCAATCTTTCAAATGTACATTAGTTGATGCAAATTCCTGAAATGTTTTTTAAATATTTTCTTTCAAGTAAGTTGGCCTCTCTTCCTGTTGTCCCATATTCCTACACAAGTTTTCCCCTTAAAGCCTAGTCCACTCCTTAGTGTTTACATTATAATCTTAATCAAATCTTCACTGTAAAGTTGCAGCAAATATGTAATCTGCAAAAGCAAGAGGACTGCAGAAAGGATTCACACAAAGGAAGAGGTAAGCGAGAAGCGAGTAAGGACATCTGGATGTAGAGTTAGAAGAACACAAGGCAGAAAAGAAGATGGACACAGAAAGGGAAGTAGGACACACATTTCAGACAATAAGAGAAATACAGTCTAGAAATCCTCTTATTCTGCTTTCTATGACTTCCCACATCTGGGGAAAAAGTGAACTCAAGCTCCATAAATTTCAAGACTGAACAAGAACCCTGGTTGTCGAACTAGCATTTCTATATACAAATTATTTTGTGTCTGCATTGATGTCGCTCAAAAACAAAACACAAAAAAGCCCCGGCGATATTCCCTGCGCTGAATTAAATTTAGTGGTCCACTGTGGGGGAATTAGATAGCAACTAGACAAACCTGGTGTGAGTCACTCTGTGTGGAGTTTACATGTTGTTCCCCACCATCCATAAAACAACATGTTGGACTAATTGGTCGCCTTGTCCCACCCCACTGACCACTAGAGAGAGAAGTATCTTATGAATTTAAGCATACTTTTCATTAAGGCCAGATTTCTGTTTTTAGTGGTGTATTGTAATATTATTCCAATTTTAAATGTCATTTTCATTAATTTTAAGTGGAAAATTATTACAACAGAAATAAAGGCAATCTGTGTGTAATTAGTCTATATTTTTCATAGTGATAAAATTTCTGAAATAAATTGACTTTTCAATAATACTCTAATTTATTGATACTGTACTTTGATCCATTTGAGATGCACATATTTTGACAAACTGAATGAATTACAGATTATTTAGCCGTTTTTCTGGTTCAAGTTGCAAAGTTCTGGCATAAACTTTCAATCCAGTTACTGCCACATGCCGTTTGCTGCAATAAAGCCAGTCATCCTGCATTTTTGTTTGTCGTTCTTAAGACTTTCAAGAACAGAGATTCAAAAGTTGCTGACAGCTTGAAGAAAATATATCCCAGATGTGCGCCAGGAGCAAAACGGTTACATGGAGACTGATAGAGTTTAAATTTTGTATGTGGAATGTGGAATCCTTGCGAGCAAAATTTATGAGCAAGACATGCTGACGAGGTCAAGGTGGAGGTCAAGGTGGAGGTAAAGGTGGAGCGCTTCTCTGACGTGTGGATGCAGGAACATATTCCTGAATTCAACATCTCTCCAGAAAAAGAAGGGAGAGTAAAAATACGATGGACTGCTGTGGTTAAGTTGGCAGATATTACGATGGAGAAACACCTAAAGCGTGCCAGTGAATACAAGCTGCAAGTTTTCATTAGTGATCCATAAAACAGGTAATTTTTGTAGTTGTGCATGTTACCGAAATTTCATCCTGCTGCAGGCGAAGTCATCATTTACAGATACTTAACAGGATAAATTAGTATGTTTTATTTCCTTTGCGGAGGATCCCATCATATCCTGAAATATTTTCCCTTTGAGGATTATTAAAGTAGAAAATGATAAACTGCTGAGCCTTTCCTAGAAATGGTTCACTCTGCAAATTTAAACAGAATACTGTTAAATCACATATTTCATATTGATGCCATAGGCGGAATTAATTATTCTTAGAAGAATAAGTAAAAGGGAAACATCCAAATATACTGGATGCAGTGAGGAACATATTTTTAAAGATTTATGGTGAGAAAAGATTTGTCATTCCAGCTGATTATGCTGAATCACCAGTGAAATACCAGTTGAATATTGATCCACTAACCTTTGATCATCAGATTTTGCTTTAGACCATTTGGGAGTTTCCTCAGATGGAGTGAAGTTTTCATCAAAAGGATTAGTGGAAATGATTTCTACAGGAACTCTCAGTTTGATTTTTGTTCCAACACTTTTCTCTTCTTTTATTTTGTTTTCCTTTTCTTTTGCCAACTTTTCCTGATTCCTTATTTCCTCTTCCCTTCTTTCCTTCTCATTCCTCTCCTCCCTCCTTATTCTCTCATCTTCAAGCCTCATTTTCTCCAGTTCCTCGTCTCTTTGTTTCTCTGCTTTTATTCTCTCTTCTTCTGCTCTTTTTCTTTGTTCCTCCTCCTTTTGCATTTTTGCGTGCTCTTCTTTCATTCTCTCTTCTTCTTCTTCTTTTCTTTTTGCTTCTCTCATTTCATCTTCCAACCTTTGTTTCTCAGCCTTCTCCTCTTCCTCTCTTCTTATTTTCTCTTTCTGGATCCGTTCTTCTTCCTCTCTTTTCGCTCGCTCTTCTTCAGCCTTTCTTCTCTCCTTTTCCTCTTTTCTCAGCTTTTCTTTAGCCAGCTTCTCCAGTTCTTCTTGCCTTCTTTTATACTCCTCTTCCTCCTCTTTTTTCTTCCTCTCTTCCTCCTCTCTTCTGATTTTCTCTTTCTGAATCCTATCCTCCTCCTCCCTTCTCGCTTGCTCTTCTTCAGCGTTTCTTCTTTCCTCTTCCTCTTGTCTCAGCTTTTCTTTAGCCAACTTCTCCTCTTCTTCCTCCTCTTGTTTCCTCCTCTCCTCTTCCTCCATTTGCATCTTTTCTTGCTCTTCTCTTGCTCTCCTTTCCTGTTCCTCCAGTTCTTTCCTCTTTGCTAACTTTTCTTCACGTTTTTTCCTTTTCATCTCTTCTTCCATCTTAATCCTTTCCTCTTCCTCTTTTCTGAACTTCTCTTCAGCCTCAATCCTTTCTTCCTCTCTTCTCTTTTCTGCCATTATCCTAGCTTCCTCCTTTTCTCGATGAGCCTTCTCTTCTTCCTCTATTCTCATCTTTTCCTTCCTAAGCATCTCTTCTTCCTCCCTCCGCTTCTTTTCCTCTTGCTCCCTCTTCCTTCTCTCCTCTTCAGCTCTCTCTTGTTCCCTTCTGACTTTCTCTTCTTCAATCCTCCTTTCTTCTTCCTCCTTCATTCTCCTTTTTTCTTCAGCTAATTTATGCTCCTCTTCCTGCCTCCTTCTCTCTTGGGCCCTTTCCTCTTCCTTGATTCTTTCTTCTTCTTCTCTGCGCCTCTCTTCTTGTTCCTCTAGCCTCCTTTTTTCTTCTGCCAGTTTTTCTCGCTCTTCCTCCTCTTTCCTGACCTTTTGCTCCTCTTCTCGTCTCAACTTTTCTTCAGCCAACCTCTCCAGCTCCTTTTGTTGTTTCCTGATGGCCTCCTCTTCCTCTTCTCTCATATCCTTTTCCAACTTGGCCTTTTCTTCTTCCTCTATTCTAAAATCCTTAATATTTTCATCTTCCTCCTCTGCTTCCATCCAGGGTGAATACTCCCTCACTGCTTTAAGTGAATCCACAGATGGAGACGGGTTTTCCAGGACATCCTCCATCGATTCACGTCCTGAACTTGACAGGCTGAAGCTGGATCCGGCACGAGACGTTCGAGGCGGCGGCTCCTCGCAGTAAACATGGCTGCCGTTGATGCACAAATTACTCTGCTCCTGTTTTTGTTGGCCAGAGGATGAATCTTTGCTGTCAGAGCTGCTGGAGTGCTTATGTATCTTGAACTTGAACTTCTTTTTTCCTGAAAACACATGAGGAAAATTAACATGCATGCAGAAAGTTAATGGAGGCATTAAAGAAAAAGTGCTGACCCTCAGAGGAGTCCATGTTCAACCCAGATGATTGGCTCCCGCTCAACGAGGAGTTCTTCGCAGGCAGGACGGACATGGACTGAGACAAGTTCCTCTGCAGGTTGGATTTAGGAGAAAACAAAGACAGCCTTTTGTTTTGCTTCAATTTTCCTCCGTCTCCACCTCCACTAGCGTCCTCTTCTTCGCTGTCTGTCAGAACCTGAGTAGGCGAAGGCACCACACCTGCTGAGGAGTCCAGCTCCTTTTTCTTTCCACGGACTTTATCCTTAAGCTTTCCCAGCCGGGAGCGCGACTTCCCTGCAGCGGAGAGGTCGAACATGCTGCCGGTCATGTTGTTTCTCATGAACTGGACGTCCAGAAGGACTTCTCCGCGGTCTTTGTCCGGCTTACCGGTTTTATCCAGCAATTTAAACCACCTGGAAAAAAAATACACAATATTAGGAATCCATCCTTATATGAAAGCTGTTGTTGTATGCACAGATTATTCTGAACAAATAAATAAAAAGATAAAAGATGTCTATTCAAATTCCTGATTATAGCAGCAAAAGTACTGAGACTAACTCAACTTTGTCATGTTATAACCACAAACAACAGGCTTTTTAATGAGATTTTATGTGGCAGACCAGCACAAACCAGGTGAAAGACAAATGATTCGTGGTTTCAAACTTTTATTCTTTAGACACAAATTTTCCAAAGATTTGGAAATTGAGGTGCTGATTTCAATCAAGCCATGACCTTTCACTGCAGCTTGGGTCAAGTTGCATAGCGAGAATCTGTGGCGATGCATTTTAAAGTCTTGCTACAGATTCTCAGTTGGACTTAAATCTGGATTTTAGGTGGATCATTCTACTTTGCTTTGATCCAACACTTTCTGTTCGAGCTATGGGCTGCAAGTTTGGTGTCATCCTCCTGCAGAAAGATGACCCTCGACCGCAACCAAGTCTTTTGCTACCTCAAACAACTTTTCTTCCATGATTAAACCATTTTAGCACAATCTATGCAGGGGTGCTTTTGCACCTTGATAACTGGGGGTGGACTCAGTTCAAAAAATAAAAAAATCTATATTTGTTGACGTCACAGAGCGTTATTGCAAGGATTTTTTTTTTTAACAGTTTTCAGACCACATGAATCATATATGACATTTCTTCTCTTTGGAAACAAAAAGAAAACATCTCTATGTGCGTTTTGAAATATTCCATGAGTAGAATGAGATGCAACCAGTTTTCATTTGTGCGTAATAGCAGTTTAGTTAATAGCTGTTGAGTTTGCATTCAGTTTTTGATCCAAGTCAGAGAAGGAATTAATTCAGTTTTCTACTGGAAGGGATTCTCTGACAGTTTGGATGTTTATAATTAAGTTTTGATGATAAAACCAAGGAGAATTATTAAATAGAGAGGAATAGGAAAGCTCAAATTTAGCATTTTGAAAGCAAACAAAGTTTTTCTTCTTAATAAAAAGGACTCGCAGATCTTAAATCACTTCCTGTTTGAGACACAAACATCCCTTCATGCTCCAGACATTTAAATCCACTGAAAATTAACAAGCTCCTGAATTAGTTCTGTTCTCAAACCAACCAGATTAGACTTTGCTTCCCACAGAATTTACAAGCAACAAATCTCCAGTTAACCCCATTTTTACCTTTTAAACAATTGGTGTAAAACAAAATGAAGTAAACAGCACAAAGAAATTCTAAATAAACTGATTTTCGGCAACAGAAAGGTGCCCCAGCTTCATACTGGTTGGGAAACAATTGATGTTTGGTGGTCGACAGCACAATTTTTACAAAGAAAACTAAAAGAGCCCACTCAGCATTAAATAAATGCCTATGAGGCAAAAAGCTGAGGTCAGCTCACCACTGAGAAAACTGCTTCGGCTGAAATCTGGATTATAAAGGAAATGAGGAAATCAGGAAGGGGCACTGTGAGTGTAAGCAGAAACATGCTGAGCTGTAGCTGCAGGCTTTTCTTTGTTTTAAGAACACGACTGTCTGGGCATGTTTTCATAGTTTTGAGTTTATATATGACACACCGTATTTACTCCCTGAATTTACAGGCTTCCCAGGAGGCAACAGACATAAAATACCTCAGAGGATTGCTCTCCTCTCATTGTCCTGCACAAGTTATGTTGCTTAGATTTGCTCTCCTCCTCCTCCTTCCTCAGGAATGCTTCAGATGTGTGGCACAAACAAAATTAAGGAGGGAAGCCGCCTTTCCTGGAAACTGATGCACGGTTCAGTCACTGCTGTCACAGCGTCTCCTGCTCACTGATGGGAAAACTGGAAATTTTCTACAAATTTCAGGCCTTGAGATTGTAAATAATCTGTGCATCCAGCTTGATTTATTCAAAGAACATCCTTTCGATATGAATTGCTAAATAGATATTGGATTTATCATGTGGAGGTGAGAGGGAGGAAGATAAATATAAAATATTCAGCTTTTTTTTATTTCTATGCATAGACAAGTCTTCATTTTATTAATCCTGGCATCTTTTGGACACTTTCACTGGCAGATGAGCTACTTAGTTCTTTCATTCTGTGCAAACTAGACGCTTTTCTGAGCTAAAAGAATAAAAAAAATATATACATATGTAGACAAATCCTTTATATTCTGCTGCAGTAATGAATGAAAGAAAAACGAATCCAAACGCATGTGCAAGTTTTTAACAAGATTTAAAGCAAAAAGTCTACCCACCCCTGAGAGATTTGAGCTCTCATCATATTTGTAAAAATTTGCAAGTTGTTCTGTTTAATAAGCTCAGCCTGCAGGAGTGGATTTACCGAGCAGCTCTGGGCTCCACTAAGCAGCAGCACAGCAAGGAAAAGGCTTGAATAATCAACACCTAGACCACAGAAGAAGACCTTCGAAGAGAATCAGCGCACGCTCTGCGGCATCTCCAACCTCGGTGGCATCTCCAAGTTCAACACACAGCTGAATGAGAATTCGGCAAACAAATTTCCAAATAGGGCCTCATGAAATTTTACACAAGGTCTGCAAACATGGTGCAGTTTTATATTTTGGACTGAATTCTTAAATAAGTAAACATTTCCTCTAATAATTTGGTATCTTTGCTAAGCCTTTATCATCCATGATTCATCAACTGAATACAATCATATTCAATAAATCAGAATATGAAGTCCAACGAGGCTTCACTGATTAAAAAGTACCTTCAGAAGATAATCTTTAAGCACATGCTAAATATAGTTTTTATTAAGCTCACATTTGTGCTTTAAAATGGTTTTTATTGGTCTGATAACATAATTTTTAATGTTGTGTTTTTTATTAAATGTAAGCAGAAAATCATAATTAACAGAAATAAAGGTTTGAAGACAACAGCTACATTTAGCCACACCTTCATTCCTTAGCTTATTTCTGCCACTTGCATCAATAATCTTATTTTCAGAGAAGAATCTGGGCAGATCGGTGAATTGACAAGTTAAATTGTTGACAGCTATTCTTCTCTTAAACCAGGGAGACGTACCTATGGCATATTCTGCTCTAAACAACCATCAGTCATGGAAAACTATTCAAGATATTCCATCGAAATCATCCCTGACTTCAAGGACGGGAGAGTAACTCTTAATCGTAGTAATTAGCATTTACTTCAGGCTCTCAATTTTTGGGATATTTTTAAAATAAGCCTAAAAATTAGAGTGGGCATTTTACTGTTTGTTTAATATTGTACAACAGTAGAGCATCTACACCACGGGTCACAAAGCCAGACACGCTCTACAAATAAGCCAAAAAGAGAAGAAGCAAGTTCCTCAAGTGAAATCAGAGGGGAAGTTGCAAAAGCATTTGGGTGGAGCCCAACACACTCTGCATGAGGTGGAATTAAACTGGTGTTTAATCTACACATGATTTTAAACCACTCTGAGCTGGTACAAAGTGTGCTACTTTACTGGACAGACAGTACCAGAGGAGGATAATAGATGACTTAACATTTTTTTTTCTTGCAGATATCCATCGTACTTTCTCTGGACACATCCTTCCTGGGCCGTTGATAACACAATGGCCCCGAGTGACTCAAGAATTTCTTATCACAGAGCACAGCTGGGAGTAGGAGAACAGCTGAATAAGTAACAATGTAGCAGTAATGTCAGAAAGGCCAAAAAGGAAGATAAGTAGAGCTTTTAATGGTGTGTTTAGAATCATTCTTTCAAAAGGGGCTTATAAAAAAACTTCCTCTAAAAAATAAAAAAATAAATTGTGAACAAGTACAGCAAGTTTTACTGCAGTTATTCAGATCCACAGAGGGTTTAAATTTTCCTAAAGAAACAGTCAGCAAGATCATGACCTAATTCTAGCTGGAGGAATGACCACAAACTGACTGGTTTCCTGGCAGAGTGTTGGCTTTGAAACAGTCCATAAATTTTCAATATGGCTGATGTTCAGGATATCCCAAAAGTTCCATGTTAGCCTGATTTATCCATTAGAAAACCAGGCCTAATGTGCATCTGGGATCACCATCCACCAGGACCACACAGTGCTGTGCTGTTTCTAGTCATCTGTTGAGTTGAAATTTAAATTTAGAGCCAATACTTTATTTCACCAAGATTGTGCACCAGTACCACAGACGGTGAGACAAACCCTCAACGAAATGATGACGACTCCTTTGACAACATATGACCTGTAGTCTGACTGTACAGTCACAGTCATTGTCTGTCTGGAAGACCAATGTGTGCCCAAGCCTTTACTTCCTGGCTTCAATTTTTAGCTTAATCATACCACAGGATATAATTCCAAAAATTTACGTTTTTGGAGTTTGCAAACTGATCTTTGTTGCTTTTGCATTAATGCCTTCTTCCTCTCCGAGTGGCATTTCAGCTCATATTGCTTCTCAACTTGTTTCAATGTAGAAATTGTTTTCTTTTTCTCTTACTCATAGTTTGTTCAATTACTTTTGTAAGGCAGGTGCACCTTCATTTAACTCAGATGTTGCGAATTACCCAATCAGAAGCCATGACATCATTATCTACGTTTTCCCAAATTGCTTAAAAGGCATGGTAATCTTTGCGCATGCAAACTTCTGAAATTGATTAAAATGATATTGATGAAATAAATAAATTCTTATTTCAATTTTATAAAACAGAATAATTTCCCTTACTCCAACTGAGAATCTTAATGTCATTTAATGTCAAACAGGGAGAAAAACGTTCACACAAATAGTTTCAGTTGTTTAGGTTTGAGCCTTACCCAGAAAATAGATTGGTTTAAATAAACAATGAAGTTGAAAATAAATAAATAATCTCGTTTTAATTTACCTGCTGCTCACAGTTGCTGTGCTTTAATCATTGACTGCAGATTGTAATTCATTAGCCTTTGCAGAGATGGTAGTTTTAATGTTCTAATGCCTGAAAAAGCTGAAGTTTGATGATGTGCCATTTTCACAAAGACAGACAATCTCACATTTTACAGAAGCCACAGATGAAAATGATGACATAGGATAACAAATAGGCTGATTCTTCCTGCTTCATGTTCTATTTTATTACTTCCTGACGCTCTTTTCCTATAAAAAACAGGAATGGAGGGAAAAATGATACGAATATGTTGACATTTCTTTCCCTGACAACGTGACCTAATCTTTACCCAGCTTTAAAACTTTATTCTAAATTGATAATCATAGTACATGAACTGTACTGTGGTGAAACAAGGCCTTCCTATTTCACAGTTAAACCTCAGTGGTTCAGCTGTGAAAAACTGACCTTACTTGACTTTCACTGTTGCTGTCAATGTTTGTTTTCTCATTGATAAAATGGTCAGGAATGTGAGGCCAAAGCTGGAGGGAGTCACTGAGCTCACAGAAAGATCAACACAGATGAGCTGTGTCTGAATTTACTGCAAAAGAAACACAAGGAGATCCTCTTGTGTTAAAGACGACCGTTGATTTTCATATGGCTAGTTATAAATGGAGAGAGCGAGGCAGATTTTTTACATATCTTAGTATGTTAATAAATCCACGGCACTGGAGATTAAACTTTTAAAACAACAAGCAAGGTCTAGCCGGCTATTATCTAGTTTAGAGGGAAAAACATGATTGTTTAAAGTCAGGTTGGCTTTATTGAACTGGGTTACACTGCTGTTTGCGTTTCCATAGCAAGGCTGAAAAACACACGGTGGAGGCGGAGAAACCTCCAATGTAATGGGAAGCAGAATAGAAAAAAAAAAAAGAGAACTATTGTTCATAGCAATCTCTGCCCACTGATTTGAGGTTTTGCTATAAAGCTAACAAATGGTGCGTGAAAAATTGTGAAGGTCATAGAGACTGTTTGGTCGTCTTAATCCTTCATGAAGGGGCTTTCCAAGATCACCAATGCTATTGTAGAGGCACAAACTTGATCATTTTAATTATTAGATAAAAGAGGTAGAAATCAATTTGTGTTCAATGAAGATTTTCCTCCTCTATTTAATTTAATTAACATTTGGGGCATAGAAAGACTTTCTAGTTCAATAAAATATCTGAATTGTGGATATTCGTCTGCTACAAAGTTTATATTGTTTTTCTTTCTGTATAAAGGGGAATAAATAAATTCAGTCAATGAAAATTAATCTCTGAACCAACTGCATTCATTTGCTTGAGTAAGTAATGCTGCTTGGCATCCTCCAAGGCTGCAACCAAGGAAACATATCCTCTAAGCTGCAACGCTGCGAGTGGGCAACAATTGGAAACCAAACCCACGTAAGTGGGCCTGTGCAGTGATGCATGGTTGAGTGTGTGTGTG
This sequence comes from Girardinus metallicus, assembly GCA_903067095.1. NCBI lineage: Eukaryota > Metazoa > Chordata > Actinopteri > Cyprinodontiformes > Poeciliidae > Girardinus > Girardinus metallicus. The sequence goes on along the minus strand of CAEGAE010092737.1, from coordinate 70,426 downwards.
TGTGTGATCTCAAAGGGCTCAAAGGTGCAGAGATCACAGATTCTTCAGATGTAAACACACAGGGCAACTTTTCACAAATGCTGCTGCTGGTTTGGTTGTCTCCAATTTAAAAATCGAGACTTTACAAAGGGATTATGGGAGTTTGGAGCTATGAGACCACAGAGGTTCTGCATGATTGACAGCAGAACAAAAAAAAAAACAAAAAAACAGAAGTTACGTCTCTGTGGCACAGGTGGAAGGCAATTACTTTTACCTGCCAATAATTAGTTATAAAGAAATGCAAACTCACTAAAACTTTCTGCTCAATGTTTATTCAGGAAAACCAGAAGGCCAGTAGTTATATACGTTTGCATAACAACTTTAAACTATTGAGTTGTACTTTGCACACAGTAAACTTACTCTGTCTTGTTGCGGGTTTTGTCCTCACTGAGCTGCAGCAGGTTGATGACAGCTTGTCCCAGCAGCTTGTCGGGTCCCACCAGAGCGCGGTGCAGGACCTGGACGTGCAGCGTGCTACGGTCCTTCCCTCCGCCTCCTCCTCCCTGAAGCAGCAGCGGCGGCAGGTCAAAGGAGGCTTCCTCTTTCCACACCGGAGCCACGCTTTTCTCCACCACCGACGTCTGGTACTTCTCTTTGCCCACTTGCATAACCGCGTACGCGTCATTGGTGCCGCTTTTCCCCTTTATCCTGAGGCCTCTGGCTTGGAGCACCGTTACCTGGACGCTTGTGGGACTCCACTGCTGATCCTCTACAGACATGCTGACAACACCTGCTGCTGGCGCCGTCACAGAGAGAAACACCAAAACCAAACGCAGTGGAGCCAACACACCACCTGGCTCACCGCGAAACTGAGGAGGAGGAAGGAAAAGTTAGTTGAAGAGCCCAGCAGGACTTCAGGAACCAGCTGATTGGGCGTGGTCACATCAAGAGGGGGGCCTTGGTTTGGAAAAGCCACGCCCACCTCAAACTGACAGGTGGGTGGATCAATGAGCTTCACTATGAATGAACCATACCTGTCAGTGCAGTCAGAATCAATACATTGGAGTTTCTGTTCCTTTGAGGCTCATTTATCAGATTAGAAGTACCTTTAGAAAACAGCAATCTTTAAGCAGGTTTAGTTAAACCCACATTTGAACCAAGACAGTATAATGGTGTGTCTGCAGCAGGATATGAAGCTTTCCACTTTGATTCTTTTGGGACAATTGAAAATTAAGTAAAAAAGAGAAATCTTCATATGAAACTTGCTGTTGTTTTTGGCTCATATTTTAATTGTCTTATTCAAGACTCTTGCAAATGAGATCTTGGATCTCAATGAGACAAGCCATATAAATAGAGGAAAAAAAAAAAAATAATGTAATTTTAAATGGCGTGTTTCCATTAGCTGTAAGAGGAAAATCCTCATTATTAACAAAATTAAGGGGTATGGATATGAAAGTAGTATTTCATTTAGGAAAAGTTAATGAAATTGACTACATAATAACAAATAAATGATGATTTTGATTATTCAGTTGACACATATGTCTATATAACATATAATAAAAGTAAAAATTGTAGGTAGAATATTCTACCTACATTTACTTTCCTTTCTATATACAGAATAATTGGTACCATCTCTGAATGTTCAGCCTGTCAAACAATGACATGTAGATGCACATTCTTTTTCTTTTTTTTAGCATTTTTACATATATTTTGTGTTTTTGCCCCTTGCCCAAAAAGGTGAGTGCAGAACCCTTAGTCCTAATGAGCAGTGAGGTTTCATCTGTGTCTCCGTGTTTTTCATTTTGGACCTACATGCTCATTACAGAACTGATTTTCTGCTTCTTCTTTTGCATCCACTAGGCCTCCTCATCCTCAAAATGATATACCTAGAAAATGTATTTAACTCAGATGAAGATTTGCTGTTTTTGTGTAAACAGTGACTCCTGCTGTTAGAGGGAGGCAAACAAGAGAAAAACAAATTGAAAATTGATAATTCAATTCAGTTTTATATTTGTAGCGATAACATCTCAAGGCACTTTGCAAAAAAAAAAAAAAAAGACAATTCAGTCTAATCATACAGACAAATTTAAAGTCAAGTACATTATTTCAATAGATCCCAGTTATAAAACAATACAACGAGGCTCGGTTAAAATAAACCAGAAATGTCCAATGAAATAATAAACCAACAGCTATCAAACTAACAATGTGTTTCACCTTCATTATGTGCAAAAGATTAAAGCTGCAGACAAACATAGAGCCTTGAGCCAATTAGTAAACTAACTTACAAATGCTGGCAGCTCTGTAGTCTCAGTTATGTAACGTCTGCAGTCGCTGCATCTAAAAGGTTCTGCTAAATTAGGGTTTCACTGGGTCACAGAATGTGATTTCCTAGTAAATCATCAGAGAGATTTGAGAACAAAACAGACTTACTTTGTAATAGTTTGACCTTTAAAGTTAACAACTCTTCCCATTTTCTGGCCTGGAATCAGTTTTATTTGAAAAACTTTAAGACGCGACCTTCATTGTTTGTTAATGAATCTTACCACCAAGTGTTGTATTACTAAACAGAAGATAATACCCTGTAACTATACTGGTTTTCTTCTTTGTCTCCTGTCTGGACATCAGATTTCTGGATGGTTTTGGTATTCATGGTCACCTAGAAGTATTTTGCTGTAAAGCTGCTGTTGTTCTTCTTTAAAAGTATCCTTCACTTTGGTTCGTTTCAGTCCGGCGTCCCTAGGTGAGAATATATGAATAGAAAAGGCACTGTCACTCAGAAAATCAATGTTAACGCTAATGTTCCCCACTGACCCTGAAGGGAGCAATTAGAGTTTGAGCCACCGATTTAGCTCCAGGGTTTAATACTGTCAAAGATAAAATCCCGAGTAATGTATTTCATGAACTAGGGCCGGTGTTCTGCACTACTGTCCCCATAAAAAAGTGAAATAAAAATGATAAATAAACTAAATGACATTTAAATAAAACAGTGACTTACCATATGAGGTCTGCTAGCCCTCCCTGAGCAGCTATGGCAGCTTTTACTCGATTGGCAAACTGCATGGCATCCTCTCCTTCCTACAAGTGAATAAAAAAAAAAGAAAATAAAAAGACTTCCTCTTTTCTTAATGAGACTTTACATACTTTGAATAATCTATACAGTCATATTAAAGGTGATGTTTTCCTGTCTTTATGTGCTGACAGGTGAAAACATACTGGGTTTTTAGCTTATACAAGTCACTTTAAGCTCCTGAAAAATGGAAATGGGAAGAGATATTTTATATTTTATTGCCTATTCAAATGGGCTTATTTTGAATATTCATTATGTCATTAAAATAACTGTTTGAGGTATTGTAAATACCTCACCTTCCTGTTCATCGGTGGTAAGTACCAAACACTGCAGACGATGGCCCAGCTGCTCATCATCCTCAGAAGGTATCCCACCAAACCAAATTTACTGCTGTTCCAAAAAGCATCTCCAAAACGAGGATCATACTGAAAAAAAATGTTTTCTCTCAGTGGCTGCTATGAACAACATGAGCGCAGCAGAGAGCGCTAACACCCAGGGCTACCTTAATGGCGGCAGGATAGATGGTGCAGCCGATTTCAAAGCTCCCCTTCCTAAACATCATCACTGATGTGTTGTTGACACAAGTACCTGTAAATGAAATAATGTGAGGGTTTTAAAATAAATGTTTGCAAATGTAGTAAAATAGATTTTTTTGTTTGTTTGTCTTTAAAACACTTTTTGCAGCTTTATTGAAAGAACTTTTTAAATAACTCTCATACAATTCTTTAAACAACACCGTATAGGCACTGCCTACTTTATCATAGGTACATCTTGACAGTACAGCTAGATCTTGGTTTTGCTTTCAGAATTACTCAGTTTATTGCAGGAAATGTTGCTCAGAGATTTTGGTCCTTGTTGACATGTTAGCATGATGCTGCAGATTGGTCGGCTACATGTCCATGATGTGAAGATCTTGTTCAACTGCATCCTAAAATTGCTCTGTTGAATCTATATCTGGTGACTGTGGAAGCCATGATGGGAGTAACAAATGTTCAAACAAATTGAGTTTAGATGAGCAAAGCTTTCTGGCATGTTGCATTATTCTGTTAGGTAATGCAACATGAAGTTGCCATCTGAGGACTGAGTTAAGACACAGACATACTCGGGTAGGCTGTGGCATTCAGATGGAGCTCAAATGAGATTGATGGGTTCAAAATGTACCATAAAATCTCCCACACCATTACACCTAACCCCTAACACTACTAAATGTTCCAGCTGAAACAGAAACTCCTGGCTCCAGGTAACTTTTTTTTTTGGCGAATCTGTGCAACCTGCCTCCGTTTCCTGTTATTAGCTGACAGATTTGGCATCTGGTGTGACTTTCTGCTATTGTAGCTAATCTGTTTAAAACATGGTTTTGTTGAGCTTTTCTTTTGCCTAATGGATATTTTCTCCTGTTTTGTTGATTCCCCTTAAATCTGAAAAAAAAAAATGGTCTTGAGTTAAACTTTAAGCACATCAACAGTATCTGTTTAAAATCACTTTAACTGTCTTTCTTGGGCTGAATTTCAACAAGTTGTCTTCACCACATCTCAGGTTGCGGCCATTTAAGGGGCTAATTTACCATTTTTGTTGACAAAAAGTTGAAAAGGTTTAAGAGATAAGCAGTCATGTGAAAATGTAACCAACAGCCTTTCTTTCTCTCTCTCTTTACATATATGCAGATACAGAACAGTAAAAAGGACTATTCATTTGCCTGACATTGGCTTGGAAGGGAAAAATATCTATTTGGAGAAAAATAATTATTTTATGTGCATAAACATCATTAATATCTTTTTTTGCAGACTGGATGTTACCATAGCAAGCACTTTAACAGTATGCTTGCTACGGTCAGTACTGTTTCCTCCAATGTTAAGTATTAAAAGAAGCGTGAATATTTTTTAAGCATGTTCACATTTAAATTTATTTATATATAGTACGAGAATTGTGTTTAAAGTCATTTAATATTTCATACAGTCAAACTCCTCTGATTGTGTATCTAGTTATGTAAGATTTCCATACTCACCTTCAGGGAAGATGAGAACAGGATGTTTGTTTTCATCTGCAACATGATCCCTCAGCCTGAAATAACACCAAAAGCTGAATTAGAGGATTTTTTTTTTAAGTGTTATGCTGCTCACTTTTAAGGTAATTTTTTTTTGTAACAATGTATTTGTTTATTTTCACGTTTACATAAATATATTTTTAGCTATTTTCATTGTAGTTGAAGTGGGCAGCTTATATTATTTAATTGAAAATCATTTGGTGAAAGTAGCCAATCACGAGTCCATATGTACTTCTCTCCATTTAAAAGTGAATAACTCCATGAACTCAGATACTAATTAATAAATAAGTACAATTATTTAAACGTACCAAATCAGTTTTAAGACACTCTTTCTTACACGACGCTGTAATGTCTGTAATGTTACCTTTTGGCCACTAGGCGTCTGTCTTTGACTTCAGCTCGCTCAAACCAAATATGAGGAGAGGACTTTACCATGGCTCTCTGGATCATTCCCAGCAAGCCTCCGTGTAGCTGCCCAACCTGTGAGATGATTTAACTTTGATGATGATTTCACTTACTTCATCCCCGAGCTTTTAAAAATACTCTACTTGTAACTGACACCCTAAAAAACACACCCACTTAAAATTTCATACCAAAGAGTAGCAATGGTCATTGGCCAGGATGATCCCATCTATTGGTGTCGTGTGATTGGCCACACATATGCCGTCATTCTTTGGTTTGTTTTCCCTGCAGATAAACAAGGCGCAGACAGAGAAATTATCTGGATGTCTTGCTGAAAGCTTGAGTCCAGCTAGAAAATTGCTTTAAATAAACTCTACTAATTCTGATTAGCAGAGAGGTCAGATATCCTGCTAGATGGAAAGAAAAAGAAAGTGATCAAAAAATGTTTTGCCGAGGCAATATTTAAAATTGTTTGGGTTGTATGTAATACGATGATTCTCCACTGGAGTGAAGAAAAGTCAGTTGAAGGCCATAAAAAATAGATGCACCTATGTTGAACGTAGATGTTCCTCTCACTGCAAATGTAGCAATACCATTGTTGACTCTTGACAGCAGTATTTTCAGTAAGGCAAATTTGTTTCAGAACATTAATTATCCCATACCTGTTGTGATAGGTGATGATTCCAGTCAGAGATCTAACACAGAGGCGATAACCCATCAGATGCACCTTGTCACTAAGGTAGGTTCTCAACCTAGGGTCATACACAGTGATCAGTTCAGATGGATCCACACACATGGCTAACATTGTCAAGTTTGTAACTATCAACATAAACCTCAATTATATTCATGTTTGAGGCATTAGTCGAACTCACTTTGTACAGGGTATTAATCCCACCACGGTACTTAAAACAATAAACAGAAAAATACCTGTGACGGCCACAGTTACTCTGCAAAACACAGAATAAAATGGTTATTTAAGACAGCAAAAAAAATTTTTCCAAACCTTCTCCTTTGCCTCTCTGACCTGAAAGGGAGCAGTACACCATAGCGGATTAAAACTCCCAGAATCCACAGGGCTAAAAGTTTTAGACTTATGTAGCGGAAGTTGCGGTTGCTCCTAGTGAGCAAGTTCCAGTTTTCCAACTTCTGGGCCGAGAAGCGCTTGGTCACCTCATCGTCTATAATGCTCTCCAAGGCTTTCCGACAGAAGACAAAAATATCAGCCAGTTCCAACCGTGGCTCCAGACTCAGACAACCAGCGCTATGTCGTAGATCTCGAATTTCCTGCTTCAAAGTTGAATCTGGGACTTTGGCTATGATACCTTAGCAGAAAAAAAATATTGTATAGTTTCATACAGAACAATATGTCAATACATAAGTGGTTTGTGACTAAAATGTCAATATTTTACCACTGGTGTGGTGTCTGTAGAGTTGATGATTCTTCTCTTTTGCCTTTAGCTCCATTTGCACTGTTGTCCACTAAATAAGGACAAATAAACAGACTGCTGTCAAAAACCTCTTCAGGTCACTAGACTGGAATCATAGTTGGAGATTTAAGGAGAAAATGTGCAGAAGGTAATAGTGTGATCAAAGCAATGACATCAGACAGCAAGTTTTCTCTGGAGCACAGCTATGCTCCGCAGAAGGTTGGGAGCACATGTGCTTTGCAGATGATAAACTCTATTATGGGCCAATTTTAGCTTCAAACTCTCACTACCAAGCTTGCCAATTGGAAAAGTGGGTCATAAACTTGAGGGAGAACAGTTCTGCATCAGAACTGTTCTGATGCAGAAAAATGTACAGAGCCACAGTGGAGTTGGAGAACAAGCACAAATGAATAGATAAAATACTTCTATTAAATATAACTACCTGGAATTTAAAATGTCCAAAAAATTATGCATAAAAATGGAAAGTAGAGCATTTATAAGATTTAATAGACAAAAATGTTAAATAACTATCAAATATTGACAGCTGAGGTTGTTCTGGAAAAAAGAGCAAAAATACAGACTCATTGCACATTTTTTGAGAATTTTACAGCCATAAAATCAAAAATTACCAAGAGACCCAGTTACAATTATGATCATAAGAGGATTAAGAAAATTACATATATTACATACATAAAAATTTCATTCTGAGACCTTGTTTCAAAAAGTGCCGGTTTAAGAAACTCCAGTCACCGGTATCGTGTAAATGAATGGCTGGATTGCAACAAAATGTTACCATTCAAGTGGCTCCATGTAAAATTACTCAAAATCTCCAAATCAACGGATAATATCTCCCAAGAATAACATTTTGCCACAAATTTGGTTACTTTCACTTTAAATACAAGATCAGGACAGAATGTGTGTAGCTTCCACATATGTAGGTAAACCACAGGGACTAAGCTTGTTCAAGAAACTGCATTAGGAATGGATGAACAACTTCCCAGGAGATTGCTACAATATCAACACCAACTCAGATGGCGGTCCTGAGGCTACAAGCTTTTCTCTCAGTGGGAAGAGTGTCAAGATAAGTCTTTTTAAATACAATTCTGTCACTCAAAAAGAGCCTTTCAAGCCTCCCTGAAAAAAAAGAGAAACCAAATGTGGATGATACCAAGTCATCTGGGCACACAGAGTAGAACTGCATATTGCTGCAAACTGAGTTTTTTCATAAATCTTTCAGCTCAAATGCAAGTAGACAGGAGGAGGAGTGAGGAACCTTAGCAGGAAAAACTGGTATGATTTGTGAAAGTAATTAAGTGAAGAACATGAATCTTTCTTCAAGATTTGTGGGATTGGGATTGGATTTTTGGCTGAGTGATAAGAACTCAATTGAGTTGCTGTCAAAGTTCTCAAAAATAGCTCTTGAAGAGTCACAGGTGAGATTACTAAAGTGACTGCAGGTGGTGTTGTTGAAAGTGATTTTTTCCCAAATAATTTTGTGCATCTCTTATCAACTTAAAATATTTACTTTTTAAAAATTAAATAGATAAATCCAAAGTAATTCTTATTTTTTTCTCTTTCTTTCATGTAAGAGGAATAATTGGCAAAAATGATAATGCAGTGGACCACCTATATGTGGTTTATTATCTGCAAATTCCCCTATTTAATAATTTTTTGTTTTTTTGTGGAACATAACTCCAATTTATTTGTGGAAATTTAGCTAGTAGCTGTGCTAATTTCTTTGGCACTGATTGGCTGTTCCCCCAAGAGCAGAGACCACTAGCCTTTATAATAGTGCAAAGACAGTTTCAGTTGTGGTATATTGCATATAAAGGTATTTTTAGTGTTGGGCCCATTAAAATACACTGCTATAAGCATTGTTAGAGGAGGTCTCAAGTGTTTATGTTTTTTATGTGCCATTTAAAAAAAGTGAAAATGAAGACTCTTTGACTCCAGTAATTTCAAACCAGAGACACTTTAAGCTCACCTCAAATATACTGAGAAGCATCCTCATGTAGTACTTATGGATCCCAAAAGGAACTCCAAATACAGCTGGCACAATTAGGAAGCCAAACACAAGAGTAAGAGACACATTGGTGAATAAGCCAAGATATTTGGAGAGCAGGTCAACAGGCAACGTCAACCAAGCCATGTTTTCAGAGTAGAAGGGACATTAAGTACGAAGAGATGGAAACCTCCAGTGTTACAAAAGGCCTGCTGCTCTGTTTATAACCATGATGACTGAGTCAGACATCAGGATTTAACAACGTAGATCTGATAAAAAAAAAAGAGAAAATTAAGATAAGAAACACACAAAAACAAACTTTATGATCTCAAGCTGTTGTTTCTAGATGAGTAATAAATTAGACTGTCTGGGAAATTTTCTTTTTGTATCTTTATGGGCAATTCAACCTTTTTACAATAAGCCCACAGCAACACAAAGTAACCCACAATTGTCTCCTACCGTCTGTCGGATATGAATTTGTACCTGAGAGGATGACAGATGATTAGTTGGTGCTCCATCTACGAGAACAAGGGACTCTGTGCTGTTCGCTTTTCAGACAAGCAGCAACAAGTTGCTGCAGAAACACTTGGCAACAGGTGGCCAATGAGAGCTGCAGTCACTGCGCTGTGGACTGGGAATAAACCTTAAATCTGATTATGGTGGATTTACGATGCACTGCAGCAAAGCTTTTTGTTAGGGCAGAAAATTAGAAAATTACCTACATTTCTATTTTTAATCTTTTTTTGATTAAAAGAAATGTTATGATGATGATTTTATAGAAGAATATTTTGTTGAAAAATATTAAAATGATAAAATCAAAGTGTCAGGGTTGAAAGTCAAAAGCTTTTTTTTCACATGGCTTATGGCCTTACATTTCCATTTTCTTTAAATCTTTTAAAAAAGACTTCTGAGTATTAGTAGTACATCTCTGACAAATTTATGTTGACATTTGGCAAATAAAAATAATTTTGATAGTTCTCGCTGACCCAAAACAAGAAATGTTTGTCTGATTTAAATTCAGATTTAAGTCAGAAAAAAAGGTGGACGTGTCTTTTTATAGGGTGTAAATATCTGGTTTAAACTGCTTATGACACTTTTATTTTTCTAGCTACATTATAGTTCAAACTTTATAGGTTTACAAGATTTATGAATAGTACGTTCAGCTTTTGTTTAAAAATTGTGTAATTTCAATATCAAGTAAAAATAAAATGCAAATTATGTCCAACATAAACACCCATTTTCCAATTGAAATATCTTTATTTTTAAATATTCTGCTACAAATTGCAGTAGTTTTCTGTCATGCATAGTTTCACACAGTTAAGACACATAAAAATCACAAAGTTGGTTTTCCCTTTTCAAATATATCTCAAGATCAACAAACGTGCATATTCTCTCATGTTTATTCAGCTTTACTTATTAAACTAAATCAGGTTTTGTAAACGTTCTTTGGCTTTTTGCATAAGAAGCTCACCTTGCTTCCTTACATTTACTGATAATAAAGTAGTAACAGGTTTCAGAGAGTGGAATGTGTTTAGGGAGGAGAATGGAGGACATTTATGTTTCAGCTCACTTTGAGGTATATAATGCTGAAAAATGTTGCACCAACAGGAAACATTTTTGCTTTCAAAATAAGAAAACTTACAAAATCCCCAAAATAAAACACTTTTATGACATCTGAAACCATCTCTTATTATCTAATCTGCTGATTTCCTCAGTGACAGATTAGTGACAATGTTCTGATCACATACTTCATTATTATTCATGCAAGTAATAACCAAACATAGAAATAATCAAAAGCTTATTCTGGTACTAATGATGTTTTTCTCACAGGATTGCAGCTAAATGAGTATCTTCTGCACACTAGAGATTGCACATGTATGTCACAGAAAAGTCAGTGCTACATTATACATACTTACCAAACAAATATCGGTTTGTCTTAAGATGACTTTTCTGTAGTCTGTATCGACATTAAACATCAACAATACACAAAAAGCACACGCAGACATGACGAGATGACATGGAATGTTTCTATATTGCTTTTTGTGTTTGTGCTTCATATAACCTCTGCTTTTAAACAGATGTCACTGCATGTTGTGTTGCTTTGCTTCACACTGCTGTACTAAATATAATTACTTTTAATTGCTACAGTCAGTAATAAGAGGCTGTTGGTGTTTGCAGAAAATATCCCAAACATCACATCCGCCATTACCCATTGGGTTGGTAAACACATGGAAATGTTGCAATTATTAAAGGAAATCATGTTTTAAACATGTACTCTGGAAAAGTCACGAGTGCAGCCGTTGGTTTTGTTTATGCTCGGAGGAACAGCAGCAGTGTGTTATTAACAGTGAGGCTCCCGGCTGGACTCGTCAGCCATTCGGCGAGGCAGTTTTGGGGCAAGGTTGATATGTTTTTGCCGTCTTCACAGTTCAGAGAAATTCGGTTTTCTTCGTCAGACTTTCTCCACGCTCCTCCAGCTGAGAATCCACATCCAGTACAATGTTGCAGCTCTCTGGCAGGTTCTCATCGGGACATCATTCGAACAAATTCTGGCAATTATGGAGAAAAGGATGTATTGTTAACATAGCTTAATGCGAAGCTTTAATTTTGTTTTCAATAAATAAGACTAATAGTACCAGAATTTCAAAACTTCACACTATTTGTTGATTAATTTGTTTTTTTTTTACCTTAAATGTTGAATCTGATTATTTCATTCATTTAATTATTTAAACTATTTTATGGCTTTAATTTCAACACTTTAAAGGCTTGCAATAGCTTGATGTAACCTCTTAAGTTAATTATTATACCTAACATATTCCCACAGCTGTTGTTGCATCTTTCAAACAAAAATAAGCAAAACCTTAAAAAATACAGTAAAAATTAATCCTCCATTTTATTTTCTGACTTAATGTGCCTATTTTCTATATCGCTCTTCAGATTCACTGTTGTTCAACTTTTTCTTTATCTACTTATTGTCAAACATCTGATTTGAAATGTAGATTAATTCCTCTGATGCATTAGCTAAGCTACAAAAATAATGATGATAAAAAAATTGAATGGCCAGAAAAAATGTTTTAAATTCAGAAAAAATTAAATACTTGCGTACAAAAATACGGGACAAGTTTTTTGAGTACCATATGCAAACTTTAAAACGTTAAATGTCAACATTTAACGTTGACATTCAATGAAATGCCTGCAAAATGTCACAAGAATGAAAGTATAAAAATTAAACTATAAAAACAGTTTATTAGTTCTTGCTTTTTATTTTTTAACTTTACATTTATCCATCTTTTTCTCTGCAACTAATCTTTGAGGTGAAGCAATATGTTGCCTTGTAGATAAACTAACTCATTCATCCTTCATCCCTTCATTCCAAAACCAAGAAAGTGTCACCACGACAAAGACACACACTCATTTTAAATAAATGCATCTGTGTGTATAAATAAACACACAACTCTTGAAAACTACCACAAAATGTAGATCCAGATCATAACTACTGCATGTGTTATATTGTGTTTTCACATGTGCATATAAATACATATTAGTTATCTTACCTTCAAAGTCTACATGCCCATCTCCGTTTAGGTCAATGTCACGTAGGATTTCCTCCAGATCTCTGTGTCCAACCTGGTAAAGTTGAGAGGAAAGTGTCAACTTCTGTGGCACACACTCAGACTAAATTTGCACTTGAAAAGAGACAGGCAGAAATCAGTCGGACACTGATTGATGGAGAGACGCAAAGAGGAGGGCAGTCTCTCCAAGCGGCTCCGTACCTGCTGTCCTAACAGTTTTTTCATTGCTTCTCTGAGTTCGGCTGTGCTGATCTGGCCGTCACCATTAGTGTCAAACTGAAAATAAGGAAAAAGATTGTTAAAATAAGCAGCTGATGTAACTCTTCAGTGTATTTTTTTTCTTTTTGTAGCCTTTCTTCTGTTCTTTTTCATCTCTTAAGTCTGAACCAGGATGAGACTCTTTAATGCAAATATAATGCTTTGCATAAAGTATAGGGACTACCTCTGCTACAAATCTGAAAGCAGCTTGGTTTTACGCGTTTCATTTTACGAGATGATGCTAATATTTTTCAGCAATTTATGCACACAGATGTTATGTTAATTAGTCCTGAGTTAAGTGTCACACAGCAGTGGCATCTTCCTCACCTCCTTAAAGGCATCCCTCAGCTCCTTTACTCCTATCATGTCGGCTGTTTCAGCCAGAAGTTTGGGCCCCATAAGTTCAACAAAGTCCTCAAAGTCAACATGTCCTCCAACTGTTGGAAAACAAAAGTTAATCTCAAATCCACGCCACATGCAAAGAAAATTCACAAAGCTATGATGTACAGCAGAAGATAAGCCAGGGTTAGACTTTACGTCAGAAGGAAATAAAAGAAAACGAAACAGTTACGGTTCATGTTGATCTGCTGGCTCAGTTCTATCAGCTCCATCTCTGTTGGCATGTATCCCATCGTCCGCATGCAGTTCCCCAAGTCTTTGCAGCCAATGAATCCATCTTTATCTTTGTCAAACTCCTTGAATGCTTCACGCAGCTCTATGGACAAAAAATATGTCATAAAATTACATTAAAATATTTTAGAAATTGCTAATTTGGATTGTTTATTCTGCTATAAGTAAAGCTTTGTTCATAATTATTGACAACACTGGTAAAACTGTGTAGAAAAGCCTTTTAAAAAGTCTTTAAATAATGTGCATTATTAGTTTTGCTGTGGTTCTCATGGCTGTGATGTAGTGGGAAAATTAACTTTAATTGTCCAGAATTTGTAAAGGTTGGGAAGTTGAAGTCAGTATCTAAAAATCCTTACATGACTGGTATGTTCTCTAATCTTGCCCATTTATGGAGAGTCCCAAACAGAAACATGCCATTGCTTCACGTTTATTAGAAATTCCTAGGCAATTTGATATGTTTATGTGGTAAAATATGCCTAAATATGCTTGATTACATTTATTACGCATAAATTATTAGATTTTTTTTTATTAGTTTTCTTGGTATGAGAATGAATGTACTCAAATAAGAGATTGGATTTCTCCAAAATTTAAGATGTGAGATTGTAGCACAGCAGTAAAACGTGATAGCTTTATTTTAAAGTACATCTTCAACAGCGCCGCTATTAAACTTGATTGATGCCGTCGTCTGACATACCATCCAGCTCTTCTGGCCTCAGCTCTCGGTCCTGTAAAGAAATCACAACGCAAGATTATCACCCAAACTGTGGCTGACATGTTTAAACTCTTGCCAACTTTCCCCATTCCTCACACAACATGACGCTGTAAAAAAAAATAAAAATAAAATAACAAAACAAAAGTAGGAACTTTTGGACGTTTGCCAGCAGTTTTCAGTTTTGCTTCCAACTGGACAGGAGGAGCTCATCCGTAAGATCACAAAGAGATGAAAACATGCTGAGAGTCTTGGCAGTCGGGAAAAATTTGGCATATGGAACAAAAGAAATTAGACAAACATCAGAAATATGGGATTTGTAATGTAGGTTCTTCAAAAGTGGAATCCATTATTCTGGAACATTTAATTTTCACTGTGTGAGGAATAAATGTTTTGTTTTTCAGCTGGTACTATGTGGACGTACAGCGGCCCTCAAAAGTGTACGCTCCTGTTAAAATGCCTGGCTTTTTTCATTGTTTTACAAATGTTCTCTAAATATATTAGACTTTTATATAATAATTTAACAGTATGTCTCCTGTCCGAAGCCCTCTTCAGGTCAGATTCTGTCGGATTGCATCTTGGTCTCTGAGTAGATCATTCAAAACTTTAGTTTTTTTCTCATGCAGTCATTCTATTGATGCTGATGTAAACTTGGATTAATTGTAAGCTTTCTAAGCAGAGAGGTGATCATTTCTGGTTAAAACTGAGTGGTACTTAGATGAGTGATAAGTGTGAAGAAGAGTAAAAACCTATTTCTCAAAGTTACTTTTCTCCATCTTGCTATTTGCTCTAACTCAGAGTGACCTTAGCACTATAAATTTTACATCTCTTAACCCTGCACTTTAGCATAGGGAGAATACAGGATATAGCTGATAAGCAGAACACAACTAGTGCATGTTAGAAATTGCCAGTGTTGGCCTCCTGACCGCCTCTCTAATCAGTTTCTCCTCCATCTTTTCATCAACTTTGGAGAATCTTCCAGTTGTTGTGTTGTCTCTATTGTCTCATGTTTTCTCCAATAATGGATGACTACTTTCAGTGTGCCGTGGTAGTAAGCCAAAAAGCTACTTTAACATGTAAGCGTGGCCACTGTCATGTGCCAAGATCATTACATTTGAATCTTTGTATTTTTCAGGTTTGTTTCAGTGTTTTCCAGGAATGTTTTTCACATGACAAAACCCTGTTTTTTTTTAACAAGAGTGTGCATGCTTTTGAGAGAATCTGTGAGTTCAATGCAAAATATATTTATTTTATTGACTCATTCAGAATGCTGACAATTTGTTCATTAAAAACCCCAAAAAATCTTGACATATTTTTCTGCATTTCTGCAGGAACATGAAAAGAAATAATGACCAGAAAATGTGTATTTCAATTATTACCATAGCCCCTTTTCGTAACCTTCCATTTTTTACTCATGTATCCAGCTTGTTATACTCAAATGCACACCACTCAGACACACACGCTGTTCTGTCTTGTTTCCAACAACCAAGAACACTCCTTCCATCTGAAACTTTCAAGTCCCCCAAACACCATCCTCTGAGCAACACCACATTTGTCAAATGCTTATATGATGTTTATTGGGATCACTAAATCTTCTGCTGGTGGTTACTGTGCATAAACTGCATTTTGTGCTAATCTTCTTTGGATTGCATGCACTTATATGTTCTGGACTTACGTACAGCCAGTCGGCTCTCAGCGAAGCCCTTGCGCAGAAAGATGCATGCAGGCCCCAGCACGTTGTGCATGTTGGCTCCGTTCTGGGCCAGGGCTACTAGTGGCTCAAGATGGCCCCCCCCAGATCCCCCCTCCTCACTGGACTGCACTGCTTTGTAGTTCTTCTTCTTGTCCTGGAGCAGCATCCAGGGTGAGGGGCCAGAAATGGGAGCAGAGGTAAAGACAGGGGTAGAGACTGTGACTCATTTTGTTGAGGTGTGGTGTCAACAAGGAGTCGGGTGGAAGTGGAGCGGGGTGACGGGTTCAAAGGGCGTGCAGGGGGGGGGTGACACAAGGGTGTCAATCAGGAAAGTGTGAATTCAGGTTAGTTATGATGGATGAAAGAAAACAGGGTGTAACATATTATGACAACGCAACTGATGCCATAAATGAATCTGACTTGTACATTACCATCCTGCCTAGCAAAGCGGTGGTAAATCTTTACATTATGTGGAATTAGGTGAGACTTGCCCAACCATTTTGGGTTAAAAACTGTTGTCTCGTGCTTCTAAAACATTTAAGGTATTGTATGTTCATAGTTGTGAACTGCAATGTTGAAAAATGCCTCTAACAGGATTGACAATATGTCAATTTTATCATTTTAAAGTTGGACCAAACTATTTCTAGATGCTTTATTTCAAAATTTCTCCACTGAATACAGCTTCTTGGAAACGTATTTATACGTTTGAGCTTTTTCACATTTCGTCACATTATAACCATAACTCAAAATGTATTTCATGTGATAGACCAACAAAATCTAAAATATTACTTGGTGTTCAGATTTTTTAAGCAAATTCAAATCTAGAGAGTGTGACATACACTTGAATTTAGTGATCTTCACTCCGTACAATGCTTGTGGGGTTTTTTCCCACGTCTCTGTTTGAATATTCTCCTTTGCGAAAGCACTCAAGCTCAGTTGGATTCGACAGGTAACGACTAAATAGAAATTTTAACGGCTTGCCACAGATTCTCATTTTGACAGGGCCACTCACGCATAAACATGCTTTTATCGAAGCCATTTCATCAAGGCATTATTGTCTAAAATCTCACATTAACATCTTTGCATTTCAATTTTCTTGTCTTGTTTCCTTTTAGGGAACATTGTAAATTAATCCTGTTGTCCTAAACGATGAAGTAAAATTTCATTTAGCCATGAAATTATAATTACCAATTAGTCAATCAACCAGCGGGCAGATGATGTTCTCTCAGCAGCCGTCTCAAATAGTGCGAGAGCTGCAGGTTAATTAAAAACAACCACTGACTCTCAGAGTGGAAGATCCCTTTAGATTAAATCAAAAATGCTCCTACCATCATTATATTGGAGCATAAAGGCAACATTTCACATCTTTTATCAAATTCAGAACATGAAATGTGGGGTTCTGCTCTAATAACCACAAAAGAGGACCGTCAACTGCAAAAGCAACCGACTCAACATCTCGGAGAATAACCGAGCATCCTCTTATCTGCTGCTTAAACTCTCTCTGACATGAGCTCACAAACAAAGGCAGATGAAATATTCCTTTGCATACATGCTTTACTTGTATGACATCCTACAAACAACCTTCACACTCCATCTGCCACCATGCCAGTCCTAATGCCAATTTGTGCATTCCTACAGTTCTCGCCACAGGAACGGATGCCCACTGGGTAATCTGAGCAAGCGATGCGTGGAGCACAGCTACATTCTGCCAGAAAAGTACCATGAAGCCTCATGCCAGTTATATAATCTAACAAGAAGAAGAAAAAAAAAAAGCACATCTACACATACACACATTAGAGGAGAAAGTGAGAAGAAACTCTGCAGCGGTCCTCGAACAGATGGCATCAACAGTTGCTTGTCATATTGTGCTTTCTCAAGGATGTGCAGCTGCAGATATGAAGGCGGTCGCTGCTATGATGAGAGTGCATTCAAGCATCAGGATGACACAACCAGAGCAGCAAGTAATGAGATGAATTTGTTAGGTTTGATGTTTTTGGGGGACACTGTGATTCAATTATGGTTATAGATTTTATCTGACAGACTCTGATAGTAATAAGAAACTGCTTACAACAATTTTGAGGAATTTAAGGTTTTTAGGTCTGATGACATGATCCTAATCATGCCACGTAAAGATCTCAAGCACTAACCAACTCTGCAGGACCATTACTCTGAAACAATCCTGTGTCAACTATCCTGACTAAAAGTCATGGCGTTAACAAGCTCTGACACTAATTCTATACCAATCCCCTGTTTGATTTGACTTTATAGCTACAGCTGGGGACTAAAGTATCGAAATGAACAGAGGGATCAGTCAGGAGGGATTGAGTCAAATATTACAGCCACTGATCCAGTTGGTGACACACCATTACACAAACATGCACTGAGGGTCAGGGGGAGTCAAGGGAGACGACCACAGGGTGAAAAACCTCCGAGCGAAGCTTACCTTCTTGGTGAAATTTTTTAGTGACTTTACAGAGTTTCCCATTGCAAAAAGAAAACAAAAAAAGGCAACAAAATCTCCCTGTCCTTTATGTTTTACCTCTGACTGTGCTACTATGTCTGTTTGTGAGTGCACTTGTCTGCATGCATGTTTGGATGGGTGTCAAGGCATGCATTGGAGTAGAAGGATCAGCAAGGGGAAAAAGGTTCAGTGGGTTACTGACTGACATAAAGGGACATTTGGGGAAAGACAGAGGAAATACGAGGAGAAGGACATAGGAGGACCTGCTGGATGGTACAAGGAGACGGCGGCTGAGACAAAATAAAGGACAGGTTAGGAGAACAAAGATTATCAAGGAGAGGAAGCATGCATGTGTTCTGTGGAAGATGCGAGTGCCTGAAGTGGAAAAACAGGATTGCTTATTCATTCCATCCTCTCTCCTACAGTGTCTGCCCTCCCTCCCCTCTACCCTCGCTGTCTCTCGTTGTGTGTCCGTCAGTCTTGCTCTTTTTCCCGCACACCCCCTCATCCGCCTCCCAAACTCCTGCTAACTCCACACTTTTAAACCATTTTTGTATAAATGTGCCTGACAAAGTTCTTTCGGACAAGCATATTACCTTCTTCTGACCAAGAGGCTAAAGACACTAATCCAAACACACAAACACACACGCCAACACACACTTGATTAAACACACTGGGATGTGGGGCTAGGAAGCTAAAAATAAAACTCTCTCTCTCTCTCTCTGTCTCTTTTCTCCACCCCTTTTCCGACTCTACCCCCAGCATCCATCCCCGACTACATGGAGGCAACACAAAGTCATGATAAGCTTCAGGGCTCGGATTCAGATCAAAGCCAAAATGGTAAAGAAATTACACACGGATGCCGAATTACCCTGACGGAGAGAGGAGCGGAGCAGCACGTGCAAACGCAAACACACGCAGACAGGGAAAGAAATGCTCGCCGGCAGTTTGTCTTTCACACATTCACACACACATTTGCCACAGAGGATAAACGCTGAATATATAGAGCATCTCTAAAACCAGCAGTCGAAAGGAGTAAATGTAAAAACAGAATATTTATTCCAATGCAACTTTGAATAGAAAATTAAATTACAGTTTTGATGACAAAATTTACATTGTTGTTTTAGTTTCCAGATTTTCCTTTGGTGCCCTCACTTAAATTAGTTCAGCATAACTTATTTATTATGAGCCAAAAAGAATTTCCTTTTATTCAGCGATTACGATGCAAGACTTTCTTGAAAGGTTTAAGGTTTTTCAGTCTCCAGAAGGTCTTTTAAAGATTTTGTTTGTACTCTGGCTTCTATTTCAATTCCTTCACATAAACCTTTAAATTATTTTAGGGATTTAGTCCTCATGTGACTTTTTTTCTTTACATTTTAGTATTTGATTTGATGGTTTGTCTATAAAAAGTTCCTGCTCTCTTAATATTGTTATGTTGCACAGGAAAAGAAGAGTATTATTGACTGCTTAGTGTCTGAGATTGGATAATTTGCACACAAGAGTGCAGGGTATTGCCAGAAGCAATAAGTGAGGCTATCTTTCTTTCAGGCATAGAGAAAGTTTTGATCAGAATTTGCCAGACACCTGTTTGCTTTTCATTTTCCTGCTCTGTGTTTGGCAACCGCAGAACTACTTTTGTTACGTATGTTCTACTTACTTCTTCCAAGAGAAAACATTTACTTCTCAATCTTCCAGTAAAAGGGGATTTCAAGCATCTTTAAACTTTTTTCTCAGCTCTTGCTACAGCTTGGAGAAGTCTGTTTTCACTTCTCTCATTGAGTCAAGGAGAAAAAGGTTCAAGCTTAAGGATTAATTCTTCTAGAGCTTGTCAACAGGTTTTGTTAAATATAAATATCAGCTGTACCTGACCGATAGGACCTTCTTCTTCTGCTCTACTGAGTAAATAGTGTGTAAACCAGCACAATATCGCCCCTTGAGGTGCGTCAGTGGGAAAACTACAGATCTGAGTGGTGAATGCTTGGTTTTGCTGTGCTAAAAATAGTTTAAGTACGGACACAACAAGGACGGAGCACTGAGATGGAGACATCTCTTTATCAGCATCATACTGAATAACAGTGTAATTATGTTCAAAAAAGACCTTTTTTCTAATTTATTATTCATTATTAAAAAGAAAGGGGCCAAGTTTAATGATATATTTGGAGAAACCTAAGGAAAATCTGTTTTAAGTTCAGCCAAAAGCTTAGTAACCTTTAAATTAGGTTTAAATTATCATTCTTTCAGCATTACTATGTGTGTGTATCTGTAAAGAGTAATACCAATACTGATTCTTTTTCTGGTGATGTCCTAAGAATGACCACATCATTATTAATTATTTTAATAATCATTAACAACTTTCTTTAAATGCTTCTGAGTATTTATTTACAAGCCTAATTCCTATAAAATAGCAAATATCTACCTTACAGAGATCCTGTTTTCTTTATTTCTGCTTGAAAATGAAACGGGCCTCTGTCTGCTCGTATTCATGCTTTATAATTAGAAGTTGTGGATTACTTTGGAAATAATTTCAAGCACTACGATCAACTTAAAAAGCAATACAAATGATATGTCTTATAGGAAATGTTTTGAGTGACACAAACTGTGGCAAAGTAAAACATTTAGTTAGATTATGCTGTGGCTTAAAGGTTGATTTTATTTTGAACATCTCTACAAGGTGCACCAATTAATGTATTGTATTTTATGTGATTTCAAGTTTCACATGTGAGTTGAAATTATGACTAGACTGAGTTTTGAATTAACTTTTGAATTTAAAGAAAATCATGCTCCTATGTATTTTTTTTTCACTGATCTTAAATCAGCTTTCTAGTTTCAAACTTGTGACTTATTTTTGTAAAGAAGGTCCAAACTCCTCTTCTGCCTTCTGCTGTGCCACATGCAGTAAAAGCATCCTCTCTTTATACAGCCGTCTCCCACAGTCTCAACTCCGCAGGTAGCGCCAGCGTCAGTCACTGCAGCTGCCTATATTCTCTTCTCCGGCTCGACCTTGTCTGTTCGCTCCTGTTCTAATAAACACATTCACGCCGGAGTCATTTCAGACCTAAGCTCCCATTCAGCGTCCTCTTTGTTGCTCTGCAGATGATTCATCCAGCCTCTCACCGGAGGCTCATTGTGAACTTCAGAACACATCAGACGTCAGATACAGGAGCCGTCAGCTCTTATAATGTCACACCACAGTGTGCAAGGGCTTCATTTCCATCTCTCTCTTTATTTCTTTTTTGTGTTTTTTTTTCTTCTCCTTCGTGAATTTTACTCACTCACTCACTAACTCAGAAAACCATGATTACTATCTTACATAACGGTTTGGACACAGCATGGCAATAGCATCCTGCAAAAAACAGGGATTCTGGGATCTAACTTAGAAGCTGCTTTTAATAGATTCCATTAAATGTTGCAGGCGCATCAGAAAATAAACAATAGAAGAACAATAGGATAAGAAGAAATATTTGAAATTTGAGTCTACAAAACACTTTGGAAACATATTTACAACCCTTCAACTTTTTCACATCTCACGTCTTTTATGTATTTATTTAGATTTTATATGATAGACCAAGGTAGTGCTCAGCTATGAATGGAAATTAAACTCTTGTGGAGTTTATTCATATTTATTCCCCTTAAGTAAATACTTTGGAGAACTACATTATGCTTCAGTTACAGTCTTTTGGAGTGTGTCTCTTCCACCTTTCTACATCTAGTCTAAAATCTTGTTCTGCCAAAATATTTGCTAGTCTGCCTTTACATCTAAATGATCTGGAATTACATCCCATTCTTAATACGGTTCACTGTGATGTTATCCCACTCCTTTCAGTTATAACAGATTCAAATCCTCTGGAAAAATACTTTCTACAAGGTTTGGAAGTGAGTTCATGGGAAACTTTGACCCTTCCTCACATTTTTGAGGTCAAACACTGGTGTTGGACAAGAAAGCTTGGCTGATAGTCTCCACTTCAATTCATCCCAAAGAGGTTTTGTTGAGTTGGGGTCAGGACTCCGTGGAGGCCAGTCAAATTCTTGTGCACCAAACTGGCTAATCCATGGTTTCATGGACCTTGTTTTGTGTAATGATCCACAAGGCCATGTTAAAATATTAAGACATAAACCCCAAACTGTTCCAACAAAGTTGCTGTGCTGCAGCATTAGGAGTTCCCTTACACTGGAACCAAGGGGTCAAGTTCATAAAAAACACACAAAATCATTCCCCGGCACCAAAATTTACCCTTGACATAGAGCAATCTGGAAAATGACAAATTCAGACTAGTCCATTGGTTTGACAAGGGGCAAGTTTGTCACTCCATATCTCTACTCTTCCCACTGATTTAGTGCTTCACATTTGACTCTTTGTGTTGCATCTGGTTCGGATGCAGCTGCAAACCCATTCCATGAAGCTATCTACACAATGTTCTTGAGCTACATGAAGTTTAGAGTCCTGTAGCCACCGACTCTGCTTTCGTTACCTTTCGTCTGATCTTGGATTTTATCTACCACTTGGTTGATTTTCTGTAGTAACCAGTAGCACCTCACTTGACTGTGGAATATTTAGAAAAGAGGATATTTCATAGCTAACTTTATTAGCTTATTAATTTATTTAGTTGGACTGGTAGACATTCTGTGACTGCACCACCCTGGAAAAGCAACCCATTCTTTTCCAAATGTTTGCAGAGACAATCTGCATGTCCAAGTATTAGATTTTACACACTTGAGGTCATGGGAATGACACCGAAATTCAATTGGATGGATGAAGAAATTCTTACGGCAAATATAGTTATGGCTTTGGCATGATTCAGGTCTGAACTTTGACTGAGCCATTGTAGCAAGTGAATGTTTCTTAATCTAAACCATCCATTGTGCCTCTGCTTGTATATTTGAGGTCATTGTCCTGCTGGAAGATGAACCTCCATTATAGGCACAGTTCCTAATTTAACTTGCAAGGTGGTGGATTAAAAAGCAGAAAATCTCAATAAAATTCATTTTATTGGACGGTACTGACTGGCTGTTAAATTTGTGCTATACAGGAGAAAGGTGCAAATGATTATAATCGTTTTGTTTTTTTTCAAAGAAAAAAATATTTTGCACCTTACATTGTGTATTTTAGGTCTATTTGTCCTCCTAAGAAAGCAGTTATATTTCTCTGTGCATCTGGATGCTGAGACGGAATACTGTGACGATGGGATTCCTTCTCTCTGTGAATTTCCGTCATCAGAAACTGCATTTGAAGAAAAAAACACATTTGCGTCATCTCCTCATGCTTGGGCTGAGACGTCACGCTTTTATCCAAATGATCCACTAAAATCACATTTGAGCAAAACATCAGACTTCATCCTAGATGTGGTTTTCATTGAGTGTGTCTCTATTTTTGTCCTTTTTTTTAAGTAAATCTGTGTCTTTTTTCTTTCTTATTTTAGATTCAAATTGCCACAAACATTCATAAATTAAACATATCAGAAATTCAAACTGTATATTGTGTATGCGTGGGATCTGATCCTAATTTTGTGGATTTCACCGAAGGGTAAATTTTCTGCCTCCATCTTTGGCAGCACAGATATAAAAATACCCAACTGTGTCTAAAAATAGCCCGTTACACTCCAGACAAACTGAGAACATATGCAGCGGTGAGATTAAGCCCCTTGCTCTCTTTTAATTTCCATCCTCTTTGTGGTATTGATGGGTTTTTATTTCTTTTAGTGGATTCTTTGACGTCATCAATGTCAGGGTGACCCAAGCGACCGAGGAAAAAAAAGACAAAAAGGATGCTTTGGAAGGAGCGAAAAAATAGAAGAAAGCTTAAAAAAATAAAACGCCATCACTTGCAAATGCAAAAGGACTAATTGTAAAAGTGAGGAATTGAGAAAATACTCTTTAATCTGACTTTAGGGCTTTTCATTGTGAGCAGGCATATATTTCTATCTGGTTTATCCCATTTTCGTGTTTCCTTCAGTTCCTTCTACCATGAAACGCTTCTGAGTTCACTCATGGGACACAGAGGACGGCGAGTCTCTCTTTTGCACTCTGAAATATATTCTGCAAGATTTATCTAATAGGTGCTTGCACCCTCTGCTGGATAACACATGCTTTCTTCTGCATTTTTATTTTACACAACTCCGACTCCTTGACATCATGCAAGGTTCCCAAAGATCTGAGCATTATCACATAAAAAAAACATTCTCAGGAGAACAAACAGAGTCATGAGTGTTATCTGAATAATTTAAAAAGCTGAAGCTTTTTTATATTTTGTGTCTGCTTTGAATACAGAATCTGGCATTAGAAAGAAGGATGTTGCTAGTTTAGCATAGTCTAGGAGGCTGCAAATATCTTCACTGTCCTGACTTGCTGCTCTGTAACAGTAATTGCTTCTACAGATGAGGAGTATAAGACAAGAGCTTGGAGCAACATCACAGCTGATGCTTAAAGGATTTGTTTGAATTACTAATGAGCTCTGTCAATTAACAAGATGGCTAATTTTTTTCAAGTAAGACATACAAAGAAACTCTGGCAGAACATGAGGCCTGTTTGGGATGGAACAGAGGCCTTGATGTTACATAAATGATGAGAGAGTTTGCAGAATTTGATTAGCTGGAAAGACAGATATTTGTCCTACCTTCCCAAACGTAGTTCACTAAACGCTACAGTTCCATTCTTTGTACATTTGGATGCAGTTCTCTATGTCTCAGTTCAATTCTGCCATTCACTATTGCATCCCATAATCTTCTCTTTATGTTTTTTTCTTCTTTTAAGTTCTCCTTATTTAGTTAATTTGCTTAACCAATATGTTCTATGCTAGATCCCTTCAAGTCTGAGACATGATAGCTTAGCTGACACAACAATTTAGGTGTACACCAAAACGTCATGTAGTTCTGGCTTGAATAAAGGATAAATATTTCAAGAAACATGTCATGGTCATTATTCATTGTAGTGATGCTGTGAGCTTTTGCTTCTCCTCCAAAAGAACATTGTTACCAGGACTTTAAAAAACTCAAGTTGTATGATGTTTCTAGGTTATTTTACATGCAAATTAGCAAAAAATAGTTCACCATATTGCACTTAAAATCCTACAATGACCCCTTCATGATTGCATCTTGAGGTGTGGATTGTAAACTTGTTTCTGGGGAGCCACGTGTCGGCTCAAGCAGGAAAAAAACTTGATTCACTAATTTGCTGTGTAAGCTTAAGTGTTTCCCCTCTTTTTTTATTTTGGTAATACCTAAAAGAAAACACTGCTGTCCTCCAGTCTCATAATCAGGTCTTGATGGGCTATTTTTAGCTTCTTGTACTCCCTGCAAGTGAGTTCTGCTGAGATGGCATGGAGATCTTGATGTTACATAACAAAATGTGAAACGAAAGAGTTTGCAGAGTTTGACGTCTCTCCCTGGATTTTGAGTGATGCTGCTGCATCTCTTCAACGCGAAAGTATCTCATTTGTTTTTCAGTTTTATTCCCATATAAGCGTCATTCACAGTGTTCCTCACATAATTCATGCTGATTATGAGCTATTGTGTTTGATACCTCACAATGCAATGAGTGCACAAAGCAAATAATCTGCTCTTTTAATCCTGACTTTTTACATCCAAAATCTGCTGTAACACTTTAAAGGAATATTTAACAATGTATAAGAAGTTAATATCTTACCTAAAGTAGATGATTCTCTTGGTGTCTGGATTTAGTATAACTACAACCTCAAGAGATTTATTTACTTAGAATCTGATTACTGATTAGCTAAGTGTAGCTTACAATGCGCTTACAATGGTCTTTCTTTTTCAAACAACTTACATGTTTTGTAAATCTCTGGTAGTGAAATAGACTTTGGTAATTAGTAAATAATTATCCAAATACAACTTTTCACTTATTTCAGACATTCAGTATGTATTTATCTTGATTTCTGAGCTCATGTTTCATATTGTAAGATTGAGGATTTTATTGTGGACTGTAACTCAGTTATTTATAAAATATTTTGCAAAGCATTTCTGAAATATGCAAAAGAAAATGCAGATTGGGAAGTTGAAATACCTATGCGTGACGGTACTTGACATGATATTAGCTGGTATTTGCAAAACCAAGTGTGATATTTATTTATGATTGGCTGCACCTTCAAGAGTGAAAAACTGTAGATATGATTTTCTGCAGTGTAGTGCCTAAATGGCTTCCAATGTTTGTATTAATGAATATTAAAATATTTCACACTGTTCCATAGCTTGCTGTGATCCATAACCTCAATACTTCAGACCCACTGTAATATAAATAACGGTAATATCATTAACTGATGCAAAATTGGCCATGGGTTCATGACATGTTAATTGTACATACCACTAGGATGGAGTTGTTTCAAAATGGTAGAAGTCTTAGACCCTTTTGCACTACAAGTTAACTTCAAATTAATCTGGAAGCCAAGAAATGTATCTGTTTCTTCTACTGCAGGTTGATGTGCGAATCCATCCACTGATGCATCTGGACAAATCATCAGTGATGTTTCTGGAATCATTGGGTGTTTTGGGTCTTTCAACATCCTACACCCTCTTCCAGATGTCCCAGCCAGGGATGATCAGTCTCCAGCTTGTGGCTAACTAGCTACATTGTTTTCATTAAGCAGCCATCTTGTTTCCTGCCTGCAATTGGATGCTAATGAGCAGCAAAACATGACCCAGTCTCAAGTGTTACAGCGAGCTAAAAAATGTAGATTTTATGAATCTCTGCATCAAAATCATTTCAAGATGTAACATTTCTTCTTGCTCTCAAAATCAAAGTTTCTCAGTCACGCATCATTTAGCACACCAATTAAAGACTCACACACTGATTTATAGATGTGATAAAATAAATGCCTAATTAGCTCTTCTTTCCACAGACATCAGCAGTTTTGGAGGCCTTATATAGCACACTGTGGCATGGATTTTTCCTCTGAGGAACCACCTAAGACTGATTGAAGCTTTGGCCTGGATTGAGAGGAGTTATTTCGGGAACACATCAGTGCACCGGGAGGTAATTGTCTCCTCTCGAGCTTTTTATCATCGGCCAAAAAAAGAGATTTTAATGAGGGAAGAAAAAGATTGGGAAGGATATTAAAGGCGAGGGAGGAGATTAGGGTAGGACTGGAAGGGGACAGACTGGAAAACTCACTGTACAACTGCATGATCTTTCAGAACAACAAGGGAAATATCTCAGTATGGCATGTTTTATGAATGTGTGGATAAATTGCTTTTATCCCTTATTGTTTTTCTGCTCTGGTCTATGCAAACATTTTCCACAGAGCAGGTAAGGTGACCCCTGTTTGCTACTCAGGTGACAGTCTTGATGAAAGGCGCTGCATTCATATTGGAGGATATGAAAAAGGAACGGACACCAGACACATGCTGCACCCAGATTTCAACATTCATTTTTAATCTGCCTTGACCCGCTGGCTGAACCTTTATTGGTTCCAGCGTCATCTGCGTCTCACCTGAGAGCCTTTTATCTCCTGCAGAACAATCAACACTTTCACTACCCTTCCCTTCTGGGCTGCAGTTAAACCAGGGAGCTTCAGTGGGACAGTGAATTTGTCCAAATATAGCAGAACTTTAATATTACTATTGCTATTTTTTCCTTGCAGTATTATATTTAAAATATTAGCAAAACACCTTGAGCTGTTCCTGCAGTTGAAAGTGTTTCTGTATAAATCTAAGATGATCTGTGAAGCTTATGCATGATGCGATAATAATTGTTCTTATTATTTATTTACTTATTAGGTCAGACTGGATGGATGGAGAGCGAATCTGAACTTCTAAGCGTGTTTTGTTTTTTTTGAGATTTTGTGACTCTGGTGGTCTTTATTCATAGTAATCAGTCAGGAAAAGGTTAGAGAAGGGGAAGAGACAGAGCAAAAGGTCGGGAACCGAACTGCAGACAGCTGCGCTGAAGACCAATAGCCTCTAAAGGCTTGTTCAGCACATCTACCCCACACACCAAACCTTAACACAGACCATTGACTTCATTTAGGATTTTATGAGTATGCGTTAAATCATTCACACTTTGCTGTAGATTCAGGGTCATTGTTGTGCTGGAAAGTGAACTTCCACCCCAATCTCAAGTCTTTTATGGCCTCTAGCAGGTTTTCCTGCACTACTGTTGGCAATATGAAAAGAGACACTTCTATTGTGTTATAAATAGCTTTAGAAGGTGATTATAGTGAATAAACTGGGAGTTATTTCTTTGAAATGCTCATTTGGCTTTAGGGACTAATTTCAAACGAACAGAGAGTGAGGGAGGAGAGTCAAAGTCTTATGTTGTCTCCTCAAGTAAACATGATTTTTTTTTTCTAAAACACAGGGAAAAGCACAACTTTGTTATCTTTATGTTTTAAATTATGAGCCTTACATAAACTTTAAAGCTTAGTCCAGTTCTCTTGGGGCGCCAAAGTCCATTATGGATTGGCCATGACTGTCAAGAGCAGTGGGATTATATTGCACTGTTTTTGACAGGAGACCATCTTTCTTCTGCATGAAGCGATCCCGTTTTCCATGAATTAAATGTCATTTTAAACAACCAATTAAAAATGTGTGTCTTTTTGTTAATTCTGAGTCTATTCCCCCCCTAAAAACTGGTCGATCAAGTTGTTCTTCAGGTACCAACTAATAAAATTTTACTATTTCTTGAACAAACTCCCAACACATTCGTGTGTTTTCTGTGAGTTGGACTTTAAAGCAAACTTTGAAGTAATTAAAGGATTTAGTTTACCTGCCCAAACACCGACTTCACTATGGGATGAAGGTTGGAGTCGCACTCTGACGCCGAGCCCAGTCTTTTGGCTTTGCGGCGGGATGCTGGTCGGACAGGTGCGTCCGAACTGAGAGTGGAAGTGGAGCCAGTCACGGCTCTTTCGCTCTGTTCGAAGAGAAAATCCGCCTCGTCGGGGTGTTTTGGAAGAGAAGGAGTCGGTGAGGTCCTCCTGTCCTGCCGGGAGTCGTCGTGGTGGACGAGGCGCTCTGCGGGAGGCGAATTGTGGTGCTGATGATGCTGGTGGTGATGAGGTTTGGATCTGGAGGACTTGCAGCGCTCTTTCTGGTGAAGCCGGCTCGCCCCGTGCCTCGCATCCTCCTCCTGAGCGTAATCATCCTCCAGGTGGCTCGGCTGCCGGTGAGATTGACTCCTCTGCACCCGGTGATGCTCAACTAAATGCCGAGACTCAGCGTGTCGCGGCTGGCAGAGAGGTCTCCGCGCACTTGTCTCACACTCATCCGACCAGGGCGCATCCTCGCTGCTTCCAGCTCTGGCAGGGCGGTGATGCTGATGATGGTGAGCGCGGTGGTGGACCCGGTGAGCGGCGGCGTGCTCAGGGTGCGCAACCCTGCGGCTGAGCCCCGACGACCGCAGCAGAGAGGTGGTCGACTCGCTTTTGGGAAGAGAGGAGCTCATATTTCCGTTTCTCCTTCCTAATGAGCGATGCGCGGCTGGAGAGGGATGCGAGTGGATAAAATGAAAAGGCGATAGTCCGCAGTGTCCTTGCAGGTGCTCAGTCGCATCCAAAGGGTCTCTCTTTATCCCAGAGTCACACACCGGACGGCCCCTGAAGCCGCACCTGATCGGGAAGCAGCTGTGTGTGAAGTGTCGCCTGATGTGGCAGCAGGCGCTCAGCCAGGAGCTCCTCAGGGAGCTGCACCAAGTTTGGACGGCAGCAGCAGCGTGTTGAGCTGCAGCGTGGACCACAAAAGTTCATTAAGACCCACGTCACAAGCCTACAGATTATTTTCACGCATAACGAGCTGCTGAGATAACTTGTTTCCCCCTTTTTGTGCTTGATTAGATGGTGATGGAGGGAGGGCGCATGCTTAATTCCAGGAGATTGATGGAAAATGTCACACTAGAGGGCACACAGACGCCAAAGTGGTCAGAGTGACATTAATTCCAGTGAACAGAGGTCACTCTTGAGGGCGTGTTGTTTCTTTTAGGCCCTTGTTTTATGTTTTTACTTAAATTGAAAAGTGTTTTGTGGAACACATCAAATTTGCTGAGATTTCTTTGGTCTAAAGATGACGATGTTGAATCTAAAGGCTGCCATAAACCTAAACATAAGACCACTGAACAAATGAGATATGTCGCATCCACAAATAATTTCACATTTACTTTTTACTGTAGGAGTCACCACTGCAGATCTTCTACCTCCATCGTCATCCATGAACCTTTATGTGATCTTCCTCTTCTCCTCATCTCTATAATCAAAATCCATGTCTAATATTTATTTTATCCCTCTTTGGCACATGTTCAAATCATTTCAATTTCTCTGCTTCCAAACTGTCCAACCTGAGTCATCCTTCCATGTCCCACGCTTTCATAATTTCTAATCATTCAGGGAAAATCTAATAATAATCAATTATGCTTGCAGTCTTATTCTTACATTCTAAAATGTAAGAAAATGTAACAAATTAAATGAAAATTCTTACATATGGTCTTTTCATTGGAAAATGTTTTATGCCCAAGATATTTAAGACTGCATTAATACTTAAAAACCATCTAACTCTCAGTAGCATCTGTTTAAAACCCAAATTTGAATTAAAGTATTTAAGATTTTGCCACAGGGCTTTCAGTTATCTTGAAAGACACGCTGCACTTTGATCAAGAAAACAGATAGAGCTGTTGCCGCACATTCCTTTAATTTATCTCATCTGTTACTGTCAAAAAAAAAAAACATCAGTCTAATCCTAAAAGAATAAACTCCCCAATCAGCTTTCCAGAAACATCATATTGTCAAAAACAGAATAGCCAAGAAAGAATATAAACACAACTCAAACTAATATACATGTCACATCATATGGTCATAATTCTCTCAGCAGAAGGTGGATAATGACGTTAATACGTTCAGCCAATTAGACAGAATTGTTTTTCTCAGAGTAAGTGGAGAAAATGAGCAGATTTTGTGCGTCTCTCTCAGGGGAATTTGTGTTCTCTGACATCTGTGTCTCTTCTGCTCCAGGGACAGACAGGGTATCATGACTCCGTTGCATTAATGTCCTCTTCAACAGTGGCCTGCTTTCACTATGCTGCTTTTTTTCCATTCATCTATAACGTTATCATCAAGTGGTTTGATCTTACGACTTAAACTTTAAGACAATTTAAAAAAAATAATAATAATAAGTATGTCCATAGAAATCTTGTTCAAATTAATTCCCTCCATTTTCCTCCTTGTTATTTCATAAATATAACTCTCTATGTTGGTCTGGCACTTTTTGGAGATACTGGGCTGCAGCAGGAACATTCAAGCCTCGAGGTGCAAAATGGCCCATTTATTTTTTCTCAGAGACAGAGAGACAAGAGGAGAAGGTGGATTGCAAAAATACAAACAAACACACATTCACCAAAAGAAAAATGTACAATTATTCAAAAGTGGAAAGCAAAAATTAAATTTTGGTTCATTGCCACACTCAAGGGTCAGATTAGCAAAATTTTAAATGCTGCAATGCACACAGCTGTGGCTCTGTATTCACAAACAGCAAATAATGGTAAATAATTAAACCTATTTTAGGCGCCCACCTGTTCTGGATATCTTTAAAATTCTCAACCTATCTGTTTAATATTTTTGCCATTATTTTTATGCTTTTTATTAGCTGCTATTATTCTACAGCTGGACTTGTTCAAGCAGAGGAAAGTTGCAAAATATCCAGTCAAGAACAACACACAAAAAAAATAATCTAAATGTTTCTAAAAATTATCTGCTTTCTTGTTGGTATCCAAAGTAATTTTGTGTCTGACTGTAAATTCTAGTCACATCTGCTGTTTACTCCACTCACATTCATTCCCTTTGCACAATTTAATATAACTGAAACATTAAACAGGATTAATGATTAATGACAGAGTGGATTGGGTCCCCCGATGAAGAATGGGCTTTCTCAGGTGAGTCGTTCAGACGTGTTGCTCTCTCAGATGAGCAGCTGGTTCTGTAGGATGTAATATCACTGGAGCAGTTCAAGCAGGAACTCTCAATAGCTGAATGAGGTTAATTATCGAGTTAGAAACTGATACCTTGAGACAACCACAGTCAGTGAAAGGGTAATATAATAACAGAGCATAACAAATTGATCATGCAGTGTGTTTATTCCTTTAAAGTTCCTCTGTGGCTTTTGGTTCTGTTGTTTTGATAAACTGATAATTGATTATTGCTGCAGAATCTTCCCATCATTTATCAACTTCAACAAACACAAACAGAGGGATTTTCAGTGGATCTAAAATGAATTTGTATTATGCACATTACATCTGATTAAAAGAATGAAATATTTAAGAAATTTGTAATGAAAGACTAAACATGTTAATAGATTTTTTAATGTAAGGATTTTTGTCAAATTTGTAAAAACTAAGAATATTTCCCAACATAATATTCACCCAATCTGACCGACAAGTGTTTAGTTTTTATTTACATGAACAAGATTCCACTTTTAAAGCGCTCTTTTTGTCTTGGTTACCACTTTATCAGCTTTTATGTTACAAATTACATTCATGAGTTTACAAATGACCTCTTTAGTTTTTGTTTTTGTTG
The DNA here is from genome assembly GCA_903067095.1 of Girardinus metallicus. Lineage (NCBI taxonomy): Eukaryota > Metazoa > Chordata > Actinopteri > Cyprinodontiformes > Poeciliidae > Girardinus > Girardinus metallicus. Next base: position 37,679 of record CAEGAE010092737.1, on the reverse strand, counting down.
CATCTTATGGATACAGAGTACCTGCATAAGTTTAAATGTTGACAGAGCTTTGGCTTCAGCAGTATTCAAGCTGAGTTACAGCATCATAACTTTATTCACTCAGTCCCTCTTTAAGCCTTATTTCTTCTAAAATACCAGATTTTATTCCCAGGTCAGCTCTCTGAAATGTAGCCGACCGGAATATTTCATCCACCTTCCCTCTCAGTCAGTCTTTTGACTCTGAATGTTTCTTTATTTCTTTGTCTGTCGGCTGCAGGCCTCTACATCCAGTCCCAGTTCTCTGCAGATCCCACTTAAAGCATGCCTTTACACGCCTCACTGGCTCCCATTTTCTGTAGCCAACGTTGGAAGTTGAAAGTCACATGAGGTGACATGCTAAGAAACAACAAAATAACCTGTTAAGTCAGCTATGTGAATGGGAGTGAGTGGCTACAGTAACATATCAGTTCCCTGTCAATGAAACAATTACACAATAAAACATTTGCTAGATATTTCAGATAGGAATCATGTTTGCTGATAATTTTACAGCTCTTTCAAAAGCCATTACATAATCCTGGAAAAAAAATATTATGCTTGAGCTATTTTCATTTGTTTAAATTACTTCAGGGTTCATCAATATTAGCTTAAAAAGCATAAATAAATAAGCGAAAAAGTTACTTAGCACATTTCCCATACCTGCGTCCTGTTTCTTTAATTTCGACTTTGAATAAGATTTCAGATTTTTAACAAGAAATTTTTAAATTTTGTCATGAAATTTATACATAAATGTTTCAATCAATTAATCAACATATTTATCTATATTTTGCTTTCCTTTGTACAATATATAAAATACATTTTTTTAAAATCTGAAATTTAATTTATTTCTCTGTTCTGTAATTTATTTTTAACACAAAATAAAAATGCATTTTTTTTTTTGCTAAAAGTCCCAGTTACAGTATACCATCATCAAATACAGATGTCATTTCATTGTTTAACAAGAGCATGATACAAAGCACGTAACGCTTCTCTTCTGCATCTTCAGGAGTAAAATAACATTAAAGAAATAAAACAAGAAACGGATAAACATATGAAAAAGTGCATTTACATCATTATATAATCTGTCAAATCATTCTTATAATTTTGTGGAAAGTCAGTTTGAAAAGTTTATGTAGAGGGAATGAAGAGTGTCTGACTTCATTCAGGATTATTTTATTCAACATTCTCCAGAACAAATCCTGCACGGAGAATAAAGATACTACAAAAATCCTTTCAGCTGACAAGATGTCTCTAGTTCAGAGCCATCTTGTCAGCCATATTGCAGCTAAATATCCAAGCGCAGGCTGCATGTTTTAGTTGTGGCAGGTAGTGTTTCAGCAGGTTCTGGAAACAGGAAATACAGTGTCAGTATAATGGCAGCTATTGTATTGTAAGACGAGACCTGACTACACTTTGTCCAGATTTAAATGCTACAATGTAATCTTGAGATTTGAGGATGCTGCAGGGATTTGTAGAGTAGGTGGATAATTAGATGCAGTTGGTCCCACCTCTCTTCCCAGTTGCTTCATCTGAAGCTAAATAAGAATAAAATATGTTGTGTGCCTGTGGGATGATTTAAAGGAAAACACTCAAGCCTCTTCTTTTGTGGTGTGACTCCCATTTTAGATACTTCAAATACATTTCTGTTTAACATCTACATGGAGAACAAAAAGCCTATTCAGCTCAAGAGTTGGCTTTTTCAGTGTTGTGTGTCAGAGTTCACCTTGTTAAACTTTGATCATGTGAAGAAAAAAACAAACTTTTACGTCACACTTGTAGTCTGATTATCTCTCATATAAGAAACATTTGAATTTATTAGAAAGCAGTTGTATAGTACTTTGCAAGGATTTATAATTCAATTAGTGTCCTGTTTTATATTGTTATGCCTGTCATGTTTTATTCTGTGACAAGGTAAAACATGTACGTCTTTGACAAGACACTGCAAATACGGAAGAGTTCAGACTTGCTTTATACCAAAACCAAACCTGGAAAAATTCCCTCATGTGTTGTTTTGGAGTGATGAGTTGTGAACATGCAAGAAATAATAAATCAAATTTCAGAACACTAGTGCACTGTGCTATTAATAATAGACATTAATGGCAACCTTTAGAAATGTCCAGTGGAGCTGAAGCAACCCAACATCTGTTTGTCTTAACCAAGAACTCATGAAATAAAAAACATGAACAATTTGACAGAGGGTGGTCAGTAACCTCCCCCCGCCCGTAATCATCTGGATACTGAAGAGACTCATGAGGTCCCTTGTCAAAGATCAGTCGGACTGAATAACGGCAAAGTGGAACAAAATGTAAATGTGTCTCTGTCCGTTCTGCACTGTTATGACTGCAGGCTTAATCCACTCAGACAGAAACTCCAGACAAACCAAATTTCATGTAATCCCATCACAGCAAAAAAATAAAGTTTCTTGGAATTTTGTTGGTTTTGCATTTGACAAGCAAAAGTATTCATACCCTTTGACCTTTTTCACATTTTTGTCTAGTTTTACACATATAATTAGAATTATATGTGACAGACCAGATAGTGCATAATTGTAAAATAAAAGGAAAAGAATATGGACTTACATTTTTCATTTTTTAAAATGGAAATATGAAAAAATGATGGCATGCACTGTGGTTAGCTTTTGGGAGAAAAATAAAACTTTTCTGCTTCCAGTTTTGCAAATCTAGTGACTGAACTCCATAAACTGGATTTGAGCTGTAACACTGGTGCTTTTAGCAGAAAGAGACGCCACCTGCTAAGGGTACTGAGACTTTTTTGGAGTGCAGGGAATGCTCCTGGAGACCTTTATTGACTCTACTGATGGAGGATTAGGTTATCTACTCCAATTAACTCACCTCATCAGAAAGGCCAGCTCCTTGACCCAGTGCAGGTGGTAGGAAACAAAAAAACTATAGCAGAAAATAACATCACTGGCAATGTCTCCCAGTCCATCGATGAAACTGTTCCTGAACTAAAAAGTTCCTTCACTGATAGACTGCAGCATCCAGGTGCACAAAATAGCAGTACCTCAGATCCTTCCTGCCAGCCGCTGCAAGACTTTGTAACCATTACAAAAAAAGTTATTTGCAGTTTTTCTCATTTTAAATAACATCCCTGCTGCTATTTGCACGTCCCTGTCTTTGCATATGTTTGGTAAGCAATGCATACGTACATCTATTTGTCTACACGTTTGTATGCATTGATGCTGTTTCTCCACAAACAACTGTTTTTACAACTACAGATGTACTCCAATCATCAGATGGTTTCTGAAGACTGTTGCGACACTGGATTTTATTTAGGAGTGTCAGAGTAGTTGGGGTTGAATATAAATGTACACCACACTTTTATCAGTAATAAGATTTGAAAGCCATGTGTTCTTTCCCTTCAAATTTACAGTTGTGTACTATGTTACATGCCTTTATCAAGCAAGTCCTTAATAAAAAACACTGAAGTTTGTGGTTTCAGTTTAACCAAAGGTGACACGTTTTGTGTTTGCTTGTTTTACAGCTTCAAATATTTTTCCATCAAAACACGAAGCACAAAGCTGGTTCTGGAAATGTTCCAGTTTTTCATTGTTTTATCTACCCTGTCCCTGATGTCCATTTCAAATTCCATGGAAAGGTGAAGCTTACAGAAAATAATAATTAAAGAAAATACTTATTGCTGTTGGCGCTGGTTTCAAAGATGCCATCCGTAGATCATTTTGTGACACAGTTTGAAATTCAGTCCCCATGGACGTCTCTATGGAAGCAGTGAAAGTATTTTTTCTCTAACTGACACAATGCTGGCTGCAAAACTGAAAGAAAAAAAATAGAGCAGGAAAAGCTGCACCGTGGCTGTGGTCAGTGGAAGGATACTTGCACAGGTTAATGACATGTTAGAATGACAAATTGCAAAGCTAACATCTTTGAGCGGTTATTCACACACAAACCATAAAGAATTTTTTTTCCCCATTTGTTTACATAACCCAAAGCATGGGGAGGCCACTGAACTGTAACAAGACAAGGAAATTTAAAACCACCCAATTAAAATTGCCATGACTATCAAGTCAAAACTTTGACTTGATAGTTTCATTGATCTATCCGTTTTAGCTTGGCTGCCTGCCAATGAACTTGGGTTTGTGCCATTGTGATTGCTTAAAACCCCATTTGGCATCATGCAGACATCCAGCAGCCTCAAGGAGAAACAGATCCAGACATGATGGCTGTATATTCAGCAACGTAGGAGTCTCCTAACTCTGTCTTTGTCTCTGTCAGTAAGCTATGTGGCTTCAACGAGACTTCTGACAACCAGTCAAAGTGAATATTATGTTCTTAAAGTTAAGGTAATTGTGATACCTGAGGGCAAAAACAGATCAGACACATCAGCTCATTGAAGGCTGAGTGCACCCTGACATGTTGTAAGTCCATCAAAAAGTTAGACTCACTTCGTCACCTTAAATCATTTGATTAATTGAGTGAAGTTTATTTAATGCACTCACTAGTCATCATAATTTAAAAATGAATTTCTGTAAATAGGAAAAGGAAATTACATGATAGCCTGTACACCATTCAGACTCTGTAGTATGTCACTGCATCTGGTTATTAAAATTCTGCTTCAAGATTAAAGCGATTTGCATGTTTTTGCCTTGAGCCCTTGTGACGTAAACATTTATGATATTAAAGTCAAATCTGAATCTACACACAACACAAACAGCGCCCTGCACAATCAGTATTTAACATTTCAATCGACGTTTGACTAATCCACATATTGTGAGTTTCATGCTTCTATTGTGATCTTTGAGACTATGCTTTTGTACTTTGTTCTGGTCTTACAGTCTTTGGGATATAATCCACGTTATTTTGTCTCCCACTGCCATTAACACATTAATTCACAACCCGTGACATAAAAGGGGATGCAAGGTGTCTTTGAACACATACAAATAACCACAAACATACTTGATATGATCATGGGGACAAATACTAATGACTGTAAGTATAGTCATACAAATTACATCCAATGATTCAGTCATTTGCCAAGCCATTGTCAGCGACGACTTAAAGTTGTTTTCTTTATGACTTCATCAGCTGTACAAGAATGTTGACACTCTGCTTTTATATCAATTTGGTTCACCGAGGATTGTGAACATGTGTTTAAAAAATCCAATCCAAAGTTTAGAGATGCCAAATTGCCAGAGATCACTCACTTTTCTTCTTTAAGTTGTAAAGATGATTGTTCACCGTTTTAATGTTGCTAATGTCGAAAACTATTTCAAAAAAGAATTCTAAGGGGGGAAAAAAAAAAAACATATTTTTGAGATGTATTAAATTTAACAATTCATTTTAGTGGCAGAACTCCCCAGGAACATTGATTACTGCCCTTGAGTTGCACTTCAATCAGTTTGGAGTGTTTGCACTCTGAACAAGGTGGAGAAAAAGTGCTTAATTACTTCATTAAACTGTTTTAAAAAAAAGATTTTGTCATGAAATATTGTGTATTAGAAAAAAATCTAATGTGCTGCACCATATAATTTTTCAAATTCAAAAAAAAAATTGTTTTATTTGGAACACAATTGTTTTTGAAGTAACCAAGTATGTGGCTGAGAAAAATGCATAATTTATTACATCAAGCACAAAAAAATATATATAGTATTTTCTACCAGTGCATGATAGAGCAATGAGTTATTAGGGATGAGGCAGCGATTACTCTCCATCATTCCTGCCTTTTCCTGTTGCATGTCATTCCTTTTTTGGGGGGAGAATCAGATGGGTAGAAATGGTTCTGGGACTATTTATTCAGAAAAGGGGGAATCAGAATTATTCTGGTGCCTCATCTGTCAGCCTCCAAGAGTTTTTCCAAAAATTATATAATCCAAAATACACAAAGACACAACACAGTTCAGGAGAACCCCCCTGAAGCATGAAAATGTAAAACAAAACTGCAGAAAGATGCAAATAAGAAAGGAAGGATTGGTTTGAATGAGTGGACTCAGAGCTGTGTGACAGGATGCTGGATTTGAGAGAACAGGGGCTGGCACTGGTGAGTAGGGGGCTGCTGGGATGACGCAGGGAGTGCAGAATAAAGGGATGCTCTATTTATAGCAAGGCAGCGACCTACAATATGATATTCTTGCTGAATCTTCTCCTACACCTTCTCTTTCTGCTTACATTGACTCAAATTGTGGCACACGGCTTGTAATTTATTCAGATTAATTAGGGGGCTTTGATAGCTGAAGATGAACTAACCCTCTCACAGCTCAGGTCAGTCCCACTCAGCAACGAGGAAAAGAAGGCTGTGGCCATGGCTAACAAAAAACACTGTAAATTAACATTTATAAGCCAAGATTCCTGGATTTCTTTTTTAGAAATGTTTGTGAAATTTACTGTACTGGATTCTTTTATCCTGTAGAGTGATTCTGTTTGGAAAAAGTGACTTGGGAATAAGTTCCTGGATAAATACAGCTCCTATTTTGTAATTGTAACATAATTTAGAAGAAGTAAAATACAAAAGCAAGTTCAGAGTGAGAACGTGTATATTTTTTTATTATTTCTGTCTCACCAAGGTGAATTTTGGCAGCTGAAAATATGCACACTATCGCCCCCTGGTGTTGAAAGCTTTACTGATCACCAGTGCACTGGACAGAAATAAGTTTTTGTCTATTAGGAAAGCAAGACAATGCAATTGTATTTGCTTAGCTGAATTTATAAACAGAGTGATTAACAGAAAAGCAATAGATCAGACACAAATCAGACTAAAAACATAAAATGAACCAAAAAAACAAGATACAAATGAAAAACATGTGGGATCACATAAAAACAATAACATATTTAAATGCAACCCCAAGCAAATTAAATGATAAAGCCATTTTAGAGCTTGTAAACACTGGTTTAAGTACCGACTTAAATGAGCCAACATTTTCTTTTCCTTTCTGGTATTCAGGGAATTTGTTCCAGGGAGAAGCAATAAAAACATCTGCATTCATTGTAGATTTCAGAATAAGAGTTTTGGGGGTGACTGATAAGTTAGTTTATCAACAATAAATTAAATATGATCAATAATTTAACTGATGATATCATAGAAGTATGACTGCCTTTATCTTTTAATTAAAAAAATCTAAAAAAGTCATAGAAACCCTGCAGAGAGCTTTACTGAAATGGAGTTGGCTTTTATCCAATCATGCAAAACAATCAAGTTTTTAAGTAAAGTACTTTGGATGTGTGTAAAACCGTTGTATTTGGGCCTTAAATATTGATTAATCTGGCTGTAATAAAGGGTCTTAATGTGATGGTTGGTAGCTTGAAACAAGCCAGTTTTCCATCTTCAGAATCTTGTCCATGACCTTTGCATCTGACCTTAGATGGTTCTGGGATTCTGCACCCCGAAGAGTCCGACTCTGTGTTGTTTCATTGTTTATTCAATGTCCAAAAGGCAGAAATAAACTCTGCAGACATAATTATTGTACCTGCAACATTTTCCTTTCTTTGTTTAGTTCGGTCTGACAATCTCCAACATGTTTTTGTACTTGTACGTGTGGTTTGATTCTTTAATAAATAGATTTTTATTTTCCTAAAATGAATGGTGCTGATTACGTCCTGTTTGTCCTGATCTCAGAGTCACGTCTTTCGACTAGTGATTCCCAGACCTAGTCCTTGTGACCTCCTGCCTTGCAAACGTCTACTGGCCTTAATAGGCCTTTGTTACAAACTGTTCTGATTTTCTAATGTCCTTCTTTCATGCCTGTTGGAGAAAGAGAACATCTAAAACTCCCACACCAAGAGAATAAAACACTTTCTTGATGTGGGTAGTAAAATTAACTGTTTCACTGCTTTTTCTGGAAAATAGAGTAGGCTATTGTCATGCTTCTAGAGACTAATGACACTTCCTTCAATTTTATTAAAAGGCCTTTGACATAATTTGCTTGAATGGTATAAATTACCTGACTTTTGAGCTATTTTATTTGAAGTATGTTTCTCCTCTCTTCCATGTGACTGATATTTTAAATGTTTGAGATGATTATTTAATCACTTTAAAACATCACACAAATTAATTTAGGCACAGAAAGGTCTTCTATATATAAATTACTCTTAAACCACTAACATTTCTCTTCTTTGCAAATAGGTGCTTGTTTCTCGGTCTTTAACTTATCCACCAAATCTCAACGTAATTTTCAGTCCATTCTTCTTTGGTTTCTTACATTTTTACACGCTGAACCTAAAGAAATTTTGACAAGTTCTTAACATTGAAATGTTTTATTTTCATTATGTTAAATTCATTGACAAATTATTATTCTGACACTAGTTTTATAAAACATTAAAAGTGGAATATCTGCCAAAAACTAATACTTCAGACACCCAAATAAATGTGTGCTAACAGGCAGGAGTCAATCTAGACTAACTTTGAAAAATATTAGCAATATTATTTATTAAATTGGACTCATCCTCAAGCACTAAACAATGACACTTTGTTATGTTTGTTATTTTGTTAATGAACAATAAAGAAAAGTGTGAGAGATTACAGTGAATCACATCTATTATTTCACCCTTCAGCTGATTTTTTTTATTTCATTTTCAACTAAAATGCTTATGACTCAACATAGCATTTTAATTAGACATACATGACTACTTGTGACTGTGCACAAATTGATTCAGAAAGACAGGAGACAGATGTTGAGAATATGACACAAAAGGGTAAGTTGTAGCCTTTTGGTGGTTTACTGCTGAAGAAATGAATCACAGCAAAACTGAAATTACTGTCCAGGATGCGGCTTAGTGTCAGAACAAGCATCCGCTATAAAGAGGCTATTGACCTCAGCACAGCTGTCAGTTGTTTGACCTTTGACCTCAAACCCTCGTTCTACATGTCTTTTCCTCTTCTCTTTGCTTCTCTCTGAAAACTGAATCAAAATAATATTTAGTATTTTGGTCAATTACAAGAATAGGAGAGCATCTTGCTGGATTACAAATAAAAAGTTTATTTCTAAATATATAAAATGTATACATGCATTAAATTAATTGAAATAAGCTTTAATCTGATTGTTTTCTTGAATATAAATGATGCAATTGTTATAGTGCAGATGATGCTAAGTTTAATTCAGCTAAATAAAGCATTTCTTTTTTTCTTTTGACAGAGAAGATTACCCTTCATTTTAAATATTTTGGAAATTTAAAATAATGTTATTGTATTAAAATGTATTTACTCCTTTTGAAATTTTGAAGCATACTTAAAAACTAAGGTTGTCCACATATAACAATGTGGCCTATGACAGATTAGGAAATTCTCATTGTTGTTTAAAAGAAAGTATCTTTTACTCAGCATGACTTATGAGCGATGAGTAACGAACACTGCGCCACAGAAGGATGACTGTTTACTTTTACTGCGTTATAATGGAATCTGAATTATGTTGGATCTTTTGAGTGAGAAACATCCTGATTAATGTGGATTTTCTCCTATCTGACAGAGGCAGAAATGTGTTAACATGAGCAGGCTAAAAAGGACTGTCTAATATACAAAAGACTGAAAGAGCAGTTTATACAAACCTGTAAGCAGAACAGTGTGAAATTCCCTTTTGTGGTGTTTGTCAAGAATGATGAAAAATGTATAAATAGAAAGTATTTATTGAAAAAAATTGGGGCTGAGAGCAAACTGTTGCTGACTTGAAGTCATCCAGCTGCAGAATCGTACAGGAGAAATAAAATTTGTGCCTTATTAAGTACAAACGTTAAGGGAGTGATGGGAGACCAACTTACACAAGAATTGATGCAGAACTGGTCTGAGTTATGTCAAAAATAACCCAGTACAACTTCCCCCATCAAATCTACATGTGACATTGAAACGGGTTCATTCCTACACTGCACATGGATTTGCAAAAATGTAAATACATTCTGGGAAAACATTCCTGACATTATGTCAGAACAAATGGTTTTCCTGTCCATTAGATTCCCAAATATGTTTAAGAGGAGACTTTGCAAATCTGAATACACAATTAATAAAATAGAAAGTACATAGTCATTATGAGAAAGCCTGACTCCCATCTCCCTAAATAAAGTAGATAAACTCTTAGATCATCTGCTGTATTAGAAGTGATTATAAACTTTTGTTACCATGCCAATGCCTCTATTAGATTCTGAATTTTCATGTTAAAATGTTGCTTTATTCCACAAATTGTCAGTCACCAGTGTTTTATTTTACTTTTCTACTAGTTAGAAGGGATATAGACATGTTGCTTATATTTTATTAATGTTTCATAAACTTACAAAGTACTTTTAAAAATACATCACTATTTAAGCAATAGGAATTGGAATGGGGTGCTGATTTATGGAGGAAGACCTTGGAGAACCAAAGGGTGGGTTGTTGTGGATGAGTTCAAACGTGAGGTTATGAAAGGTCTTATAGGTAAGGATATTGATGCAAAAACATACTGGAATGGTAAGACAAAGACTCTCATAAGCTTTAAAAATCCAATAGACATTTTTGCTTTTGTTATGTTTTCAAGATTTACTGCCACTGAACAAAAAATCGCCTCTGTCTAAGTCAAGGTAACAGTGAGTAAAAATGTGTGCCAGCTGCAGCGAGGTGGCCAGCTGGCTGCACAGTCCATCAGTAATTGTTCCATTAAACCCTTTAAGCTCAGCAAATATTTGCTTTTTAATTGAATTGGTCCTTTTACAAAACATTGTTGGGATTGCAACAATGTTTTGTAAATCCTACTTTGTTGAGAAAGGAGCTGGAGAGGAGGCAGAGGGAAGGAGAAAAGGTAGAGCTGGATGTCATCTTCATAGCAATGAACTTTGACACTGAAATGAGAGACGACAATGCGAGAAAAGATACATGATCAATAAAAGAGGAATGAGGACAGAACCTTGAGAAAATGTGGAAAGTGTTGTCAGAGTGGTATTATTTAAATATTTAACTAATCCAGCAACGTTCTAAATCTGGATAGGGTTGTAGTGATGAGAAAGTAAATTAAATCAAATAAAAATACAGAAAAAAATAAATGTACTGTTTTACTGTAATGGCCAACTTTGCCTTTTGTTTAGTGTTCTTTAATTGTTTAACTTTTGATTCAGTGTTAGATCTTTTAGAATAAAGTCTAAAGTCATTTCTGTTTTCAAATGGCAGCTTTAGTGCTTTAAGTGTTGGTATGTAAGGCAAAGATTAGCTTGTTTTTCCAAGCAATTTTATGGTTTGTTATGTTAATTTAGTCATCAATAATATGTGTTTTATATATTTTATTTGAATTTTATTATCTGTAAGACATAATCATCAGAACTACAGGAAATAAAGGCTTGAAATATTTCACTCTTTAATTCATCTACTACTAATATATGACTTCGTTTTCTAAACTCAGTGACAAAAATACCGTTTTCTTTCCCCAAGATATTCTAATAGGATGGAAGTTTTGATTGTTGCGTTTAAATGTGACGAAACAAGTCTTGGGCAATAATGTCAGGGCATTGTCTGTTGTTCAATTTGCTGCTCTTTGGGACATTTAAGCTTCTTTCCAAGTCCACCTAGTGAGACAAACTTTGCTCTAACACTCTGCGGTATAGGACAAAAAAAGAAACAACTTCCAAGAAGTGTGAAATGAATTGATCATTAAAATACTAGACACCCACGTTTTTCGGGAACAAAACTTGACATCAAGGTTTTTTCCCCCCCAAGACTCACGGTTACTAAGAATGATCCAGTCTACATCCAATAAATTACTGCTTTCGTTTCTGGAATCAGAGGGAGATAGAGGAGAAAAGGAGGAGGAAGAGGAGGAGGAGGAGGGGTGTCAGCCAGGGTAGTTCATGCTTTGGATAATACGGATTTGGTTGTGCGTCTGTGCGCACTTCATCGAGCGCAGGCGAGCTGTTTGTAAAAGTTTTACCCACTCACACACAAAGCGCAATGGCCAAATATAAGCCCTGGCTGACGGCATGTTGCGTCCTTCTTATTGTGATTTGCGCTGTTGCTCTTGTGAGTCTGTGCATCGCAACGCTTCTTGGTGCGGGTTGCTCCGGCGGCAGATTCAGACACGCGGCTGTCTCGGCAGACTCGCAACTTTGCTCCGAGATCGGAAAGTAAGTGGCCTCTCTCCTCCTTTCTTGTTAGACTTTAATTTGATAAAATTGATGCTAAAAAATATTTTGTTATTATTCAGAATTGTTCTACCTGAATCTAAAAAGGTGTTTTTATTCATTGACGTGCACCTGAATTGAATCGGGCTTCGCCTCCTGGCAGTGGGAATAAGCAGTTTAAGAGATTTGATCAGCTCTGTGAGATTATAGCATAGCGCATCCAGGTCCTTTGATTGCTCTGAGCAGTTGCTGAATCAATTCATTCAGAGTACATAAACACGACCTGGTGCTTATGTTGAAATGCCTTGGCTCTGCTTTGGTTATTTGTCTTACTTGCAGTTGCGAGTCAATTAATCAGTCATCAGTAACTTCAGAAGTGCAAAGGTTGTTTTACTGGAATGTGTGCAACTCTTCCTGCTTTTGTGCACTGCAGGGGATTTTTTTTTTTTTTTTTTTTTTTTTTGGCCTTGTGATAATGTTTCTGGAGAGTTCATTTTACAGTTCAAAGCAGAGACAATCAAAGGTTCATATGTGAGTGACAAAGATGAACTGAGTGGAAACTCTGGGACATTGGCTTAAAGTAAAAAGGTCAGCTTTGCACACAAAAAAAAAATTGCAAAAAGTATTTTATTAGCAGAAGAGCAGCATGTGTCTCTGTGTGTAAAATAAACATTATTTTTGTTAATTTGCTATGGTCTGCCTTTCCACAAAGTTTTTTAATTGCAATAATTACACTTTTCTTTTTGTCAAGCTAACCCATACGCAGCTATTTGAAAATGATGTCATCTTTCCACCTCTAACTTACAACCACATGACAGTCTTCGGTACATTGAAACTCCTGCAAAACCTTTGAGCTGGCAAGGTCTAGACATTCCCAAAGCTGCCTTCTCTTGCAGCTTAGGAAGCAAAGAGTAACCAGTGCCAGCATTCGTGAAAAGATCCTTTATGTTTCCAACACAAACCGCTTTTTTCCCTAATGTCAATCCAACTGAAGCGAAGAAATCCAACTGTGACAAATGAGATGTATTTTGCAATTATTACCTGGTCACTGTCATGAAAGAGAGGGAGCACAGGGATTAACTTTGATTGGCTTTCCGTTGTAAAACAAAGGACACCGTCAGAGTAAAAGCCATCAAAAAAACACATTAGTGTTTTCCTGTAGGTGTCCAAATGTGTGCAGAGCATCGCAATCAGACAACTGATTTCCCGTAAATCCACTGAACATTATTTTCCAGGAACATGCTGCTCCAGGGCGGCTCAGCAGTAGATGGCGCCATTGCAGCTCTCCTCTGCACATCTGTGGTCAACCCACAGAGCATGGGAATAGGAGGAGGCTCTATTGTGGTTGTCAGAAATAAAACAGGTGGGTAGTCTGCCTTCTCTGGGACATGCATTTGATTTATTTTTCAGGACATGTTTTCGTTAGGATCAAACTTTTGAATTATCACCACTTTTCTTTCTTTTTCAACTAGATGGTACAGAAATAATCACCAATGTCATATTTTAACTTTATGTCACAACAGATTCAGATTGAATCATACACAAAAATATATTTTGTGTTTTTTTGTCTTGTCTGTTTGCCTCTGGGATGAATATGTTCAAGTGACTGGGGGAAACTTTAAGAAGAAAACGGTAAATTATTTGTAAATTATTTAATTTGTTTCCAGGTAATGTCAAAGTATACAACTTCAGAGAGTCAACCCCACAGTCATTCAAACCTTCCCTGTTAAAAGACTGTCCCACTAAATTCGGACTGTCCACGGGTAAGCTGCATCTGCTATACAGACCAAATGTTATTTTTGACTTTTTTTTATTTTCCTAGTTTATTTAATGTACAGGGCATCCAGAAGGTATTTTCCACAGCTTTTTTGTGTGTTTATTTTATTTTAATTTTTTTTGCATATTTATTAAAATTAGCAAACCAAGGAATCATATTTACATAAATGTTCACAACCTTCATTTCCACTGATCCTTCTTAAGATGTTTTTGTAAAATAAGTGGAATCCATCTGTGGAAGATTCAGTGGATTAGATTTGATTTGGAAAGACACACAGTCTATAAGAGGTCCCACAGTTGACATCAGGTCAGAGGTCAAACAGCAAGCAATCAAAGAAGTTTTCTGTAGACCACAGAGACAGGATTGTCCTGCAGCAGGGATTGAAAAGAATACAGAAAAATCTCTGTTAGAGCGACAAAATGAAAGTCACTCCCTAATAAAAGGCACATGGCAGAATGGCTGGAGTTTGCCAAAAGTCACTTGAAAGACTCTCAGACCATGAGAAACAAAATTCTCCAGCCTTAGCCTGATGAGACTAAGATTGAACTCTTTGGTGTGAATGCCAGGCATCACTGCGTGAATATGCTGGACTGGCCACGCCCGAGTCCAGGCTTGAATCTCATTAAACATCTCTGGAGAAATCTGAAAATGGCTGCACAGATGTCTTCATCTAAACCGATGTAGCAGGAGATGAACTGCGAAGAGGAATGAACCAAACGGCCTACAGATGCGCTTTCAAAGCTTGTGGCATCATATTCAAAAAGGGATTGTTGCCAAAGATGACCTAGCGAAGTTTGCAGCGAATACTTACATAAATGTGATTTCTTGGTTTCCTGTTAATAAGTTTGCAAAATACACAAAAATGTTTCCATATTGTCTTAATTGGGTATTTGTGTGTTGAATTTTGAGGAAAGCAATTCATTTTAATACAATTTAGAATACGTCTTGCACATACGCAAGTCAAGTTTATTTATATAGCAAATGGTGGATTTGCTATATAAGTAGGTAAATATGTTATATAAACAGATATATCTGTTATTCCTGAGTTATGTCAAAAGCTTTTAGGAGACTGATCAAGGAACAACTTACTAGGAGAGCTTTAGGTAAACAGGTGTGATATATTTGATCCATCCAATCCTTGATTCTTCTATTATTATATATACCCCTCAAAAAGAATGGATCAAATAAATCATTAAAAACCCCAAATTAATATAATATTTATGTCGATGATGAATAAGCCCCTGATCAGAATTGCATGTTTACAATAAGAAACCTTAAATTATAACTTTAAGATATCCAACGCAACTGAAAAATGTTTCTTTTTATGAATATCGTCTTGTCTAAGAGCTACAGTTCATTGTTTTGTTGTTTTTTTTTTAGCTACCAAAATATATATACATATGTTTTTCTTATTTTCCTCCTCAATGTTGCAGGTAGTCAGTGGATTGGCGTTCCCGGGGAGCTGCTGGGCTACGACGCCCTCCACAGAGAGTACGGGAAGTTGTCCTGGGCCAAACTGTTTGAGCCAACCATTAAACTGGCCAGGGAAGGAATCCCCATGCCACCATACCTGGCACGCTATATGAGCCACGCGATGGTGAAGCCGCATGTGGAAATGTCATCTTTGTGGTAAAATTTCACACATGCATCTCAGAGAAAGAGGTTTTAAAAAGTTTCCAGAAATTATAATTGCTAGTGCAGATGAAACTTACAGAAATTAAAGTAAAATTATGTGTTTCAGCTAAAGAAATTCACTCATTGGAAACTCTCATTTAAATCTCCAATTCTTTCAACCTTCCTGTTGTGTTTGTTTCTGAGGTATAGCATGAATGTTCGTGGGTCAGTTTGACCCGTGGAGTCTTGAATCATGCAACAGTGTCAGAAACCAAAAAAATCCTCCAAAACATTTTTTGCATCTGATTATTAACTCAAATGCTGACTATTTCGATCAATATTTGTGAAATTATGTTTTATTATTTCTCACAAATAAAGGATCCATGACGACAACTCACTCATTTACTCATTTAGACTTAAAAAATTGAATTTTAATTTTTTTATGTCCCCTGAAAAAAACCTACACATATTGAAATTGATTTTTTGTAAAAATTTTTATATGACATTTTGATATTTTTTTTAATGGGTAATCTTTATAATTGAACTTGAGACACATATAGTGTTCAGGGTCAAATTGACCTGCTGATTAAAATCAATACAAATGTGTCATGCAGAGAGTATTAATGTTTTGTCCCCACTTCAGCTGAGTGTCACTCAGTGTGGGTGGAGTTTGCCCACGGGAACAGAAAAGGTTCCTGTCAAAAGTTGTATGAACACCTGCTTTCTCGCAGTTTCCTAGTGAAGTAAAGAGAATAGTGAGAAAGTGGGCTTGTGTGTGTCTGGGGGGTGAAATACGGTTCATAGTTGCAAGGAAACATATAGGATTGGACATGTTTTATCTTTTTTTACCCTTCAACTTGACTGCTGGGTCAAATTGACCTGGTTGCAAATGTATAAAATGAATACATTTTCAATTTATATGTAGAGTGTGCTTATTAAGACAAACAGAAAAAGTTTCATGCAAAAAAAATACTTCCAACTATTTTTAAAAACGTTTTAAAGTTTAAAACGGGTGAGTTTGACCCGCAACATAACAAGAGGGTTAAATCAAAAACACTTTGTATAACCACATTTAAAATTGACTGTGATTATTGCTATTTACATGTACATAATGCAGTAGTTAACCTCAATTTTCATTTATTTCCGACTGTGAAAATTACTGATTTAGACATTGTTGGAAGTACAAAACATGCTTCACCTTTCCTCATAAACCCCACTCAAGAACACTATGTCTTATTGCAAAATATTTTTCATAGAAGCTAAACTTAGGTCAAATGTATTGCTTTCCTCGTGGTGATGAATTTCAGCTGTCTGGAGCAGTTACTCAATGGTGTCCTGACTCGGCACAATTTTTATGTAGCAGCAGCACTAGGAAAGAGGCCAGCAAAAGTTTTGGATTATAGTCATCCAATGTTTCCATGACGTTATGAAGGCTGCATCCTAAGGAGGGTTTGTTGAGACTGATAAAAAAAAGGTGGGGTCAGGAGTTAGTCGGTTGGACATTCGCTCTGTTCAACAAGAGATGCTTTCATCTGTCATCCTGCAGAAGCAGGGAGAGGCTTTTTTGAGGAAAGTATTTGCTCGTTTCACACTTTTGTCTCATTTACGTGTTTCTAATCATTATGCAGAAGTAATCTGAGTAAATATCTAGTGTTCTTTCAGCCATCTTATGTTATCTTATGTTTAACATCCTGCAAAATTATATAAGATGTTCAACATCTTGTGTAGGAGATCTTGTGTGTGTGTAGGTGTGTGTGTGTATTAGAGACAGTTTCTGTGTGACCTTTGAACTTTTTTCTGTTGTTTAAATGGTTTTAGAATTCACAGGTCAGAAATGACCCATAAGACAATCCTTGTATCCTAGTGGTGTACAGCCCAAATGGAAACAAACAAAAACAAAGTATCACTTTTCTAATGATGGGGTCAATTTAGGAAAAGTCATACAATTTCAAGTTGAAGAAAGATAGTTTAAAGTACTTTTTCTACAGCTAAACATGCTAGTGGGTCACTTTTGAACCGCAAGACAACACACGGGTTAAACATCAGGTCAGGTCACTTTTTGTCAGGATGCATTATGTTACAACTATTTTCAGCTTTTGCCTAATGTATGCTTTTATCTATTTTCTTTTTATTCAGCGAAGTCTTTTGCAACGAGAACAAAACGATCCTGAGAAAGGGCAGCACCCTGCAGTTTTCTAAACTTGCAGAAACCTTGGAAATCATTGCGAAGGAAGGAGTGAAAGCCTTTTACACTGGCAGGATTGGACTTGACTTAATCCAAGACATTAAAGATGCAGGTTGGTGCAAGATTGGCCTGGACAAACTGAGGCTGTGTCATTTAATAATGTAAATAAAATCTACTTGATGTAGAGGAACTGGACAGAAGCACATAGACTTCACAGAAATGTGTTTTTTGTCCTTAGGTGGAACATTAACGATGGACGATCTGAAGTCTTACAGTGTACGGGTGGGCAGTCCATGGACAGTTTCTCTGGGAAAGCATAAGATGCACATCGCTCCACCGCCTGCTGGGGGGGTGCTTCTAGCTTTCATTCTCGGGATCATGAAAGGTTCCATATCTTTTGTTGTAACTCAGATGGGATTCTTTGAATGCGTTCATTTGGACAATTAAAAACCTACCCTCTTGCTCCCAAAGGGTTCTCGTTAACTCCAGACTCTCTGGTTGGTGAAAAGAAGATTCAAATGTACCATCATTACATAGAGGCAGCTAAATTTGCTAATGGACAAAAGAGGAACATTCGAGATCCTGCCTACAGTAGCACCAAGGTTGGTACACCTCAATTATTTCTTTCTAAGAAAGTAATTGTTCTTACTCAAGCATTACAGAGTTTGACGTCTTTTCAGTGTAAGTCAGTCAAAGACCTGGAAATGGGGAGCAAAATGTCGAATACTGAAATATCCGCAAAGTATGCCACCTAGTATGCAACCCATTGATGTTGCATTAAAGAAAAGAAAATCCTAATTTATCAGGATTTTTTCATTCTGATGAGAGATAACGTTGTGTAAAATGTAAATAAACTGAATGCGGCTTCAGTATTTCATATAACAAAGAGTTTTTGAATATTTAATCAGTTAATTACTGGTTCTGAAAAAAATGGGAACAAAAATCTGACATGGTTACAGAAATTACTGAAAACAGAAGAGTATAATACAGAAAACTGCAAGGACTATTCTGGAGATGTACCAGGAGTGAGCCACAACATATATATTCAATAATTTAGAATATATGTCCCACTCAGTCTCTTTGGTCAGATTAAAAGTACCTTTTGAAAAAAAAAAAAAACAGCCTTTAAGGAGATATTAAACATTCTTTTCATAAGCCCACGTTTCTGTTTCTAAATATATATATTTTTATTGGTCTGTTGTAACTATAAGTATAATTTTAAATATCATGTTTTCATTAACTATAAGCTAATAAAGGCTTTTAAACGCTCATGTAAGTGTAATTAGTCTATATAAAGTGTTTAACTTATAAAGATTCTGAAATAAATGGACTTTTAAATATATTCTAATTTATTGAATGGGTCTTTTAGATTGGAAACTAATAGCCAAACTAAAGATGGATTTATATTAAAACAAAATAAAATATATTCCACACACTATTAACCCTTTTAAAAGTTCAAAACAATGAATTGAACAGTAAGAATAAAATAAGTTAATTTTTTTATCTTCCTCTTTCAGATTGCTGATCACTTAATTGATCCTGCGTTCATTGATCGCATAGCGAGGCTGATATCATCAAATAGCACACATGATAACTCCTATTATCTTAACCACAAGCCATCGCCTGATAACTTTGGAACGACTCACGTTTCTGTTATTGATGAGGACGGACTCGCAGTTTCAGCCACCAGCACCATAAACCAGCTGTGAGCACAAACCCTCCTCAAAATGATTTATATTTTCAAAATCTACATGAAGTGACGTCACCGTCCTAATATCACTGTGCGGTTCTGCAGGTTTGGAGGAGCGGTTTACTCTCCGCGAACGGGGATCATCCTCAACAACGAGCTTGCTGACTTTTGTGGGAGAGTAGATTCAATAAGGGGAGGTAAAGAAACAAAACTCACCACAAAATTAAGGACAAACATGTCTGATGTTCACTGAGTCTGAGCCGTTATCCGTCTCATGCAGGTGAACAGCCGCCCTCCTCAATGACTCCCGTTATACTGGATAAAGAATCTGGAGGGATCCTTGTGATGGGAGGGTCAGGAGGAAGTCTTATCACCACATCAGTGGCCTTGGTAAATCACTGCTTTCTGTGTTGGTTAGTTTTTGGGCTTATTTGTGCTTAAATAAGTGTCTTTTCTTTCTAACAGTCCCTAATGAACCGCCTGTGGCTGGGGATGAGCTTAGAAGACTCTATTGCTGCTCCTATAATCTTCGTCAATTCAAACAACAATGTGAATTTTGAACCAGGATTCGATAAGGTGACGTATTTTCATCGTTACTGTAAATTTCTGTTTTACACTGATTTCCACACTTATTAACATCACTGTTCAATGAGTGGAAGAAACTTAAATTTATATTTGATTGATGGAGCATCATTCAACAATGAACATTTCTACATTTAAGTGTAGAAAATGAATATGATGAAGTTCATCAATATGTGGGAGTTTTTAATTAATAATCCATGACTTACTTTCTGCTGAAATATAAAAAATTATGTGCCACAGAGACACACTTCTCCATCCAGAGGAACTGCCACATTTAGCTTGGCAGGGCCCAAAGTTAGGAGGGTGGAGAGAAGAGCTTCAGAGGCCCATTGAAGCAAAAAGTCATATTTAAAGTTTCACCAACTCTCCAAACAGAGATTAAATGTCATTTAATCTTCTTTATCAAACTGTCACAAAGGTAAACATGCAGTTTGTTAAACTTTTGAATTTGAAAAGCATTTCAGTATTAGATACTATAATATAAATTCAGTTTATTAAAAGACTAAATGTCTTCACCAGACGTGCCAATACATGTGTAAAGAGTTGTAGATAAATTACTTTAATTAGAAACTAAATTAAGATAATTGACTTTCTTGTGATCCATATGGAGATTTTCATATTGCATCTGTCGAACTTTTGTCTCATTTAATTTTAACTGTGCTGTGTGTTGTTGTAGTCCGTCATAAAAGGCCTTACACGTCTAGGACACAAACCTGGGAATTGGTCGTTCTTTTTAAATGTGGTCAACGCCTTGGAAAAGGAGAACGGCTGCATAGCGGCAGTGTCGGACAGCAGGAAGCTGGGAATGTCAGCTGGATACTGATGATGAGGATCATGCGTAATCTTCCACAAAAGTCTTTTCTTGGACTTACTGAGCCTTTTTGCGTCAGTGAATGTGTTGCAGCTCTGAAAAACAGAATGTGAATTATACTTTTTTTTATTTGCCGTTTAGGAAGAAACATGAATGCTCAGAAATTTAGATCATTTAATCCACCTAACATGGAGATAAAAATGCTGGTAATGATTTTTTGTTTTTCAAAAGTGACTGAATATAGGCGCACATTCTAATCCAATATAAAAGTAAAGAATGAATCACTACCATGTACACATTTTAGATGAAGACAGATACAGATAATAAATGAATACTGTATATCCATCCAACACATTCCTCTTTTTGTTTGTTTTTTTTTACATATATGTTACCTTGTGCAGCTACAGAACTGTGCAAAAGTTTAAAACCTATCCAATATTTTAGCTTTCAAAATCACAGATTTCATTGTGATGTAAAATCGGCATGGCATGATAGATCTCCAGGCTGTTTTGGGACAAATTCAGGTACCAAATTCACTCATTTACAACTCTCCCAGATGAAGACTCAATTCGACAACTTAATCAATCGCTACTAAACAATGTTTGAAAGTCAATGCTTTCCAAAGAAAGAGCAAATAAGAAGCAAAGATCTGACACAGAATGACGTTTCATTCATGCACTCTGGGAGAGAGAGATTACATTAGGTGCATGCCTTAAAGGTATTTTCTCAGATTCAAATAGGACTCTGTCTCTATTTCAGGTTACTAGAAACCAAGTGCTTAAAGAAACCAGTTTCAGATTGTTTTATTTTGTCTGTCACATGAGACAAAACTTGCTCAGTCTACAGGTTTTGCAAAACAGTACCGGCATTCCAAAAGAAAAAGAACAAACTAGTCTGAAAATGATCGTAGAAAGCAGCCAACGTCCGAAGAAATAAACTGAACAATCTTCACGATGTCTGAACCAAGAACAATTTTCCTCCTTTTAAAAGAAAATTTTGAATAAATGAGGGGTGGTTTGAGACTTTTGCACAGTGCTGAATTAGAGTTTAGAAACAGAAATGTTGAGATGCTATTTTCTAAAGAGCACTGCTATCCTTGTTCTCATGAAATGGGTAAAAAAGTTTCTGAAAGACTGACTTTGCAGTCGACATTTATCACTTTGCACTGTTGACCAATATTTACTCTGTCTGTTACATGTAGCAACATAAATGTATTATTTTCTATCTGAACTAGTCGATTTATTGGTCCTTGCTACTACATATGAGCCAGTTAGCCTCTTAAAAAGGAAATCCTGAGAAACAAAAAAAATTTAACTGTGACTTTTAGCATCTTACTGTATATGAGAGCCTTATGTTTCCAATGTTTTAAATTCAATGTGCTGTAAAAAACTATTTTTACTAAACCACTTTTTTACTTGTGTTTTGTTTGAAATGTTTTTATAGACTTTTTCATGGCTGTTTACTGTTTATTTTTGATTTTTCACAATAAAAACTTTCCCTTGATTCTTTTCTTAATATTTCCAGAAGCAAAAATTCAAGAGTTTTACACATTTCGGGCAAATCTTGGGTTCTTGATTACTCCAAGATGGACAATTTTATGTCTCTGTGATTTTACACCTTTGAAGCTTTAATTCAGATGAATTACTCTGACTCTATGTTTTAACAAAAGTGAATTGACAAATATTTTAGTCTTGAACACCTGAGGGATGATAAAGTTCAGTTCCCTTTTCTTAAAACGAAGTAGCCATGTTTACAAGTGAGCATTTTAAATGTTTTGGAGATTTAAGTGAATCTACAGGATTCTGCTTTAAAGACTTTGAAACAACACTGGGGAATTATCAGCAATAATACCTCATGTTTTCCAATTTGGCTGTTTTGAGAGCAAAAGAGAGACTTAAAAAAAAAAAAAGTTGTAATGAGATACATTCTCAGTAGAGGAACTTATGAATTAGTAATGATTTCTTAAGTGGATTCTGCTCGGCTCCCCTTCGAGGCGCTCAGTGAGAGTTATGAGAATATGCAAATTTCACTCTTTGTGAAGTATCTCTGTCTTTGTTGAATGACAAATGAGTTAATTTTGATAAGCTTTGGCTTTTATGGCTT
This sequence comes from Girardinus metallicus, assembly GCA_903067095.1. Taxonomy (NCBI): domain Eukaryota; kingdom Metazoa; phylum Chordata; class Actinopteri; order Cyprinodontiformes; family Poeciliidae; genus Girardinus; species Girardinus metallicus. The sequence goes on along the minus strand of CAEGAE010092737.1, from coordinate 14,864 downwards.
TAGTGTCATAACATCAACTTCTTTCTGTGAGGCATAAAAACAAACGATAGCTTTAAAATCCACATAAGTCTCTATGCCAATTTTCACTTTAACTGCAGGAAGTTAAATGCTCCTCTGATGACTGTATACTTTTACCCCCGCAGCCATTTTGATGAAGCAAATTATTCCAACAACAGCTGTCTGATGCGTTTGTATGTACTTCTTTGCACGTGTGTTGCTATTTTAATCTGCTTGGATGTAGTCCAAAGCAACAACTCAAGTTTAAATCACATATGTGGAGACTGCAGCTTTTTTTCCTCTGCCTGCAGGGTTGATAATTTGACCTAATAGAGTTGCACAACTCTGCTTAATTGGGCCTTCAAGGAAACTTTCAGTGTGCTATGACAAGGTCACTGATGAATTCTACGTAAAAGAAAGGAATGCAGTACAATGAAGCTGTGGGACTTGGTTTCAGCATTTTGTTCCAACGTCTTGTACCTGCAGCTTGATTAACTCGTGAAAAAATAAATGTAGAAGAAAGTAAAGTCAAAATTTGCCGTAGCAAAACGTTTTTCTCTTTGTGTAGAGTATTGGCACAGACCTTTACTTTTTTTGACATGCTAAAAAGCGCATGTATCCCAAACAACTTCAGAATTAATGCAACCAAAACTCAAAACCTGAACAGTAACGTTACTCATTCTGTTGCTGCACTTTGCAGATGTTTTATTTACCTCTGCATTTTAGCTGCTTAAAACTAGAAGTGAAACTGGCTGGATGACTTAATGATTAATTTGTATAATCAATATCTGTATGCACTCAGAGAGCCTTAAAATGTTAATCTCAGACAGTCAGTTCAACCTAAATGAGGAAAATATTTAGAACAGGAAAAATACACTTTAAAAATGTAACATTTCACAAAAATTTTTTAATAGTCCATATTTAGAGACACATAACATCTACAGTGTTCCAGCAGCTTAAGGGAGGAAAAAATATCATAAACTCACTGAACCAAATCTTTTAGGGTGATATTTTTCAACTGCAATTAAAGACTGACTTATTTTAAGGCGTATTACACTGATTTATTGGGGGGGATTACTCAAGTGAGTGAAGTACAGGTAGTGCCTCTCAGTGGTGAGGGATTTCTCATATGACGTCTGGGGAATTGATTTCTCAGAAAAGCTCTACTTACTGAAACACTTGACGAATAGAGCGTCAACATGGAGTAGAGTCACTTATCCTAGGGACACGCAGAGTGGGACATCTTCTGTGGTTTCTAAATAACTCAACAAATAACTACACATCTGATTTCACAGAGGTTAATTTATTACCACGTAAAATATCCTAGACGTTCTCCTTTCATAATTAATTCACATTTGTCACGACGCTTTTCAAGTGAGAATAAGAAAGTCTTCTTGTTGGGAATAGTGAGCAGTTCTGTGCAGCTTTCACTCTCTCTCTTTTTTCTGCTCTTGCTGGGGGCCTCATTCTGGGGTCAGCCAAGAAATATATGAGCTCCATCTAGTCCTGGGTCTGCCACAAATCCTCCTCCCAGTGGAACGTGTCCAGATCAACGATGAGAAATGTTCATGGGAATGTCTCCGCATGTCTCTGAATATTTAGCTACAGAAACCAGAGCAGCACTCACTCCTCATGTGAGCCGACCTTGATGGTTACAAATTGGAAAACGATCCACGGCTATTAAAAGAAACACATTTTTTCAGTCAAAAAACAACAAAAAAAAAATATTCTGTGAGAGCTTTGCTCTAGAGTCAAGAAAAAAAAAAAATCACATAAAATGATGTCAGTGCCCCCGAAACCTTTGCCACAGCAGTATCACTGGACAAATAGTGACAGGTAACTACTTTCACTGTCCCCAACTATTTATCATTTCAATATTACGTCAAAGTGCAGCATTATGGATTTTCTCATAGTGTTTCCCTGACAGCCGTCTTATAGCATAATCAAGTAACTATGTTACCTTCAGTTGTTTTAAAAATGCTATATATATGAAACATTGAAATTAGGCCTCTGTCTCTTTAAGAAGCTCCTACTTCAGGTTGTTTTTCTAAACATGTAGAAGATTCATAAATATAGTTATGATATATGTGTATTTCTTTTTTATCATGTTTGTCATCATGAGATATTTACTTAAATATATAATTTTTTCGTGACTTTCGTTTGCTCAGTTGTAACCTGGAGTTTGACTTCCTCAGACAAAAGATATGCAGGATAAAAATGTGTTAAAAATAGTGTTATTATATTATATTATGTTGAAGGTAATTCCCTGACAGTGAGACCTGAAGCTGAAATGTACTTATCAACATCAATATTTTTATTATCAGCTGCAGTAATTGTTGTTAAATAGTTGCTAAATAATTTCACAGCTGTATCACTGTACCATTGGCATTAACAAAACACGGGCAATAATTAAAACCATTCATCATTTCATCTCTAATGCAACAACTGTGCTCTTCCAGGTCTAATCCTGGTGAGCTAACAATCAAGCTAATTGATACCGCTGACAGCCTCGACCAACAATTTATGTCCGAGACAACAGAGACAGTCCTAACAGTGAGAGCTAAGATGGTTAATGCCCACTAAAATAGCGTTTCATCCCACAGATGTAAACAGTTTCTGACTGAGTTGTTTTAAAATCAGCTAAAGCTTTTCATTTCTCTGAGGATTAATCACTCTTACAACCTCAAGGCTGTGCGAGGGGAACTAGGGGAACCTCCCAGAACCTCTAGAAATTACACTATCCCTTTAATGCACAGGAAAACATTTGACCTGCATGTCATATTTCTTTGACAGTAGGCCCATCCATCCGTCCATCCATTTTCTAACACCCTTGTCCCTAGTGGGGTCGGGAGAGCTGCTGGTGCCTATCTCCAGCTAACTTTCTGGGCGAGCGGCGGGGTCACCCTGGACAGGTCGCCAGTCTGTCGCAGGACGACAGTAGGCCCATGAGAAGAAAATATTAACCTATGAACTGATATGCTGCAGGCTCCTTAAACTACAGTGTCCTTGTAAAATAGCTTTAAGATTTTAAAAAGAAAATAAAAGTGATAGGAGCGGTTCTAATGCTTTATAGTTCAGCCAATGAAAGACATAGTTGTAAAAAGAAGCAGCAAATATAATGAGATGAGGTCACTGTAGGTCGCTGCACTCTGGGTGTTAGGAAATTATTATGAGCCATTATTTTTTTCTCCTGGAACGGCTTGTCCCTGAGGTGTTACAGTCTGAGCCCTTTGTTATTCCTTTTCTTACCATTCTGCTCAACAACCAACAACAGCTCGATAGCAGCTCAGTAGTGATAGTGATTTCAGAAAGAACAACACAAATAATTTTTAAATTACACTGGATTAGAACAAAACTATAAAACTACATTTTAAAAAAAATAAATTAAGTTGTCTATAAATAAAGAAGAGATTAGAATTAACAGAAGTGCTGGTTTGTAAAAAACAACAAACATAACTCAGTTTACACAAAATCTGCTGAGTCAGTCTGTTGACGACGGTCGTTTGGCTTCGTTGAGTTCTTCATCTCTCATCTCTAATGTTGGGTAAAAGGTGTTAAAGTTCAAACAGCTACTGGAACCTCATACTCAGCGAAGGATTTATGGCCTCAGTACCCGGCAGCGTACCCCCCTTTACGAGGATCCGACTTGGCGGACAGCTTGTTTTCGTGACGCACCACAGCCTGCACCACGGCTCCATATGACGTGAGGAACGCCGTCTCATGGTTCTTCTTTGCCAAACCATCGACGATTTCCTGTCAGGTAAAACAAGAGAGAGCATGAAAATCTGAACGTTTCTCTGTAATAAAAACAAGCCTTCTAAAAGCAGATAAGAAAAAATAATTAATTTGCTATTTTATAACAATTATTTAAACTCAAACCATTATACTTTTTTAAAAACATACAAATTACTTAATGAATTTTGAAAACAAGAACTAGGTGTAAGAGTTCGAATTTATTTTGAAACTAGACTTTACAAATTTCAAACATATACAGCTTTTGAAAAAATTAAGAGACCACAGCAAAATTATCAGTTTCTCTGATTTTACTCGTTATAGGTATATGTTTGAGTAAAATGAACATTATTCTTTTATGCTATGAACTACTGACAACATGTCTCTGAAATTCCAAGCAAAACCTTTGTAAAATGAGAAATGGTCAAAATAATGAAAAATTATACAAAAAAACTAGTTCATATTAATTTAGAAACAACAATGATAATGATTTACCCCAAAAGAGTTCAGAAATCAATATTTGGTGGAATAACCAGGAGGTTTTCAATGGGATTCAATGCAGCCCTCTCTTAATTTTTTTTCCAGAGCTGCATATAAAATCGATCACCAAAATATTTTTATCAAATCGTTTTAGAATATCTTTTAACTCAGTAAAGTCAAGATCTATCATTGATTACAGCTGCAACCGTTTTTAGTCTGTATAAAATGAAAATAATTAACTAATTGACCAAAACTCAACAAATCAGGAAAGATCTTGAAACTCAAAAGATAAACTGACATGGTCTCTAAACAACTATTAGTTATTTCTGGATAACTACAGATTCAAACATCATATATTCAGTTTTGTGTAAGTGTTAATTATTTGCAATGCATACCATTTTGCCATGAACTGGAAAACACCCAAGCGATAATCCTGTGATAAAATTAAGGGTGTTTCCACACGTAATAGCTCAGTAGACTCGATTAGATTGGGAACCAAAACTGAAACATTTGTAATGTGTTCAGTTTGCGTGTTTCTTTTTCACACCGCAATGTCAAAGGACCCAAATCCTTTGGGCGACATTCACAACTACATGTGGTTGAAGTACCACTGAGGGTGTACAGGTATGTTTAAACCTTGTCTATAGAAACCATTAGATAGGAATGTTGTAAAATCATTATGTTGTAAAGTCATTATATTGCAAAATGATTATGATTACTGTTTAACCTCATAATAGAGTTGCTTTCTCTCAGTCAGAGTGTTTAAGTGAAAACTTTTCACTTTAATCCCTGAAAGGTGAAGGTAATGAAGAGGGCCGCTGGTGGCTGAAGTTACAGCATTCTGTGCTATCCAGCTTTTGGATACTGGATCGTCTCTCTGAGCAGCACAGCTCTCTATCTAAATCAGTACTTCTTTGTGTTTTTGACACTCACTTTGTCAAACTCAGGCTCAGCCTGAGTGGTGTTGGGACTTAGCTGGTTGTGTAACCTTGGATCTGAGACGGCTTTATCAACATCGAAGTTGAAGAAGAGCGCGTTGAGAATCACCTTTAAGACAGCAAACATGTCCAACATTGTAAATGAAAAAGTAGAAATATACACATCTTTACGGTTTAGGTGTGAACGTGTTTTACCTGAGCGATAGAAGTAGTGATTTTTGTTCCTCCTGAACCTCCGACCACCATTTTGACATTGTTGTTTTTGTCAAAAAGGATTGTTGGACACATAGACGACATCGGCCTTTTCCCTGTTAACAGAATGTAAGGGTTAATTACGCTTGCAGATAAATAAAAACAAAGCAAGTTACCTGCTATTTTCTCTTTTGTCCAAGCCAAAGTAAATGTTACTTCATACAAATAAACTATATGTTGAACAGTTTTATTTTCAAAGTGTCTTTTTTTGTAATACAACTTATGTAGTTAATATACATTTGAAGGAGGATGTTGGAAAAACTGAAAAAATTAACATATTGTAGGCCTTAGTGTTTTTCCTAAATTGGAAAATAACATATTATTCCGCTCTACACTTCTGTAATTTTATCTTTATATAAAATACTTATAAAAAACACTGAAGCTTAGAATTGTGTGACAAAATGTTACCAAGGTCAAAGGGCATGGATAATTTTGGTAGGCTCAGCGTGAAGCTGATTTTTGACGTTATAACATGCCTGTGATCGGATGAGCCATAAATCACTACATGATTCAGCATTTAGAAAAGTGGTGTGAGTTTTTAATAATCAGAACCATCGATCACTGGAGTGATCAATCATTAATAAACAGAAGGAAAATAGAGCTTTGTAAAATGACATAACCTGATAAGATTTAGGCTGACTTCCAAGTAAAGTTACTTAATAATTAAAATAAAGAACCATCCTCCTAAAACACATGCTCCACTGCAGAGCCACAAGATAAATGACAAGGTAAAAAGTGAGAAGAAGGGAGTTAATTTAAAAATTATCTGAAGTTTACAAAGCTATAAAATGGTTTCAATCTAACCTCAAGCATTAAAATAACCAAAGTCTTCTAGCAGAGCTTATCCTCTACTAGAAGTGGGTTCTGGTAGAGAAGTATTAGATAAATACAGATTATTTAAAACCAAATGATCTGTAGTCTCAACTTAACATCACATACATCTGACACCATATTTTGACTCATTAAAGGCCTTTGTTTTGTGCAATAAATATCTTATGAAGTTCATCATTGGATCAACAACAAGACCCAGGACATGTGAAGGAACCCTGACCTTTACAATAGTGGAAAATGTCATTATGAGGCAAAACATTATGACTATCTGATGGTCATGTTATGTCATTTTTCTTACTGCTTTTGAACTCTCTCCAAATGAACCTTTGTGGGCTGAACTCCCAAGGTTAGATATTGTCTTTCTGCAGCTGCCCAGGAACCAAACTCTTTCTCCAATGTTTAGGATTCCTTATATTTGATATAAAACTCATGTTGGCTCTGTCTGTCAGAGCCAACTTCCATTCCACACAGATTTAGACTAACCACAATAACTTCATTTTGGATAAACAAAGAAATATGGTCTTTCATTCCTCTGCACTTTTTTCCAGTTTTGTCATTAATATCCTATTTACATTTACTAACTTTACCTTTTACAACTAAAAGGTAAAGTTAGTGGTTTCCACTAACTTTACCTTTTAGCTGTCTTGGTGTTCTTGTTGGTTCACTGCTGTTTTCCAATCTACGAGGCCTTCATTTCACAGTTGTATTTATACTGAGAAACTTTTGCATAGTAACTTCTGAAGTGTTGCGTTGGCTTTTATTAATGGTTAATAGGTGAGGAATATACATTTTCGGCTAATTTGTAAACTTTTTTAAAACCTCTTTACTTCTTCCTTTCACTTAACAATTGCAATATTTTAGCCTTACATTACATGCACTTCTCTTACATTTCCAATTATTCTTTTATGTTTTTTCTATGAATACACTGTTTTATGTAGCTTTATACTTTGAAATACTTTTAAATGTGAACATATATAGATAAATAAATATATAGATATGTAGATTATAGATAAAATTTACTGGCTGTGGCAACATTTAAGAAAGTTAGCTAGGCACTATGTTATATAGAAGCATTGGTTTGGTTGTTCTCATTTAATTAAAAGGGCTGAAACAAAAGTATTTTTAAAACCATTTTGGGCCTTGTAAGCATACTTTGTACCCTCTGATCCTTTTAGAGACACAATTTACACCTGCACAAAAAGTTAAACATCTACCTGGAGCGATAAAGTTGCTTGGGGATGGAGGAACATCAAACCCATTAATGATATGTGGTGAGCTGAAGTCATCCATCTCATTGTTAAGAATGATTCCTGTAGATCCTGACATGACTTTTGAGCCCAAACTGCAGGAAGACAATAACTCATCAGATATGACAGGACAAGAGCTAAAATAGTCACTGATTAATTAGGAGGTCTTACTAGTGGTTTATGGTGCTGGTGGCAGCCACCGCACTCCCATCCTCTGAAACAACAGACAGGTGAGACGTCCCGTGGTTTTCAGGAAGCCAAAACTGTGGCTCGTAGTAGTCCATGGGATGTGTGGTATCATCCGTAATCTTTTCCCGCATGATGTTAGCATATGAAGTGGAGGTCATGTTCTTTATCAACTTTTGGAAGAAAACAGTTTAAGTTGATTAAGTTCAGAACTGTGCTAAACAAAAAGAACAACAACACAGAGCTATAAGGTATTTGCTTATCATGCTTCCTAGGTTACTGTCAGTTTGAGTCTTGTGCTTTTTGTTCATTTAGTTTTGTTTAGTTATTGTTTATCTTATCCTCATGTTCTCCAAACCTTGTCAGTTCATCAAACCACTAAGAAATTTCCAAACATTAAGGTTTTTGTACATTTTGGAGTGAATGTTGGTAAAGAAATTATTTGGCTTTGGATAAAAAGAGCAATAACAAGCTTTTGTCAGCAACTTAAATACAGTCTGTGTTTGCTAGCAATGTATGATTTAGTCCTAACTAGACTGGTGTCATTCAACTGAGTTGTGACACACATTTCTTCTCTGTCCTGGAAAAATGTAGCAGGGATACAAGGTTGTGTTATCTGCAGATTGCGATGTTTCCGAGACTTCCTACTTATCTGCAGCAATATCAGCACATATGGCTTACATTGTTTCATTTTCTTTCTGTGTCAATTCCTAGAAAGGTAAAGGTCAACTTTAACCTCTTTTTCTCCACTCTATTAGTCATTGCATAACAAAAACAAACATACTTCCCGTAACTTACATCTTCAATGTTGAGAAACTTTGGGTCTCCAAGCAAAGTTCTCTTTGCATAAGCGAAGCGAAAGGCCTCCACAATGCGGTGGAAAGTTAGGATCTTTTTCTCCTTGGTCGCCATACTGTCTGCGCTGAAGTTATACCCTGCAAACACACACAACCGCAATTAGAGCTTGATTAAAACTAATGTTTTCGTAATCTATTTGTATATTTTTGGGTTCAAATACACAGAGAATAAGTTGACTTGGCATGCAATGTGTTTTCATTTATGTGTGTTACTCCGAGGTGAAAGCCCCAGAAGGAAGACAGTTCAGAACTTTTTTGGTCTTGGCTTTGGGACAGAAGCAGACGTCACGGTAAATCAGCAGGGTGAGTGCCTTTTATTCTACACTGACTGAAATGTGAGTCAAGCTTGAACAAGTCATCTGTGTCCAATTAGAAGTAAATTTGTGGGATTCCTGTTCGGGTGTCTGAGGCAGTGGGGTACAATGAGTGGGTGGCCAGTCAAAGAGAAAGGGAGCGAGTTTTGATGATTAATTATTTTAGAGGAAAGTTTCTCTAATCCTCAGTGGCAGATACTGTCACTGCTCCGGCATGAAGCCTAGGCAGCGTGACGGTGTCTTCACAGACCAGCAGCTTGAATATTACGGCCCAGCCAGCAACAAGCTAAATCAGACGGATGACGTCAGCAGAACAAAGAAAAGGTTTTCAGTTTGAAAATAAGTAACATTTTAATAATCAGAGCTTATTCCACATCTAAGCCCAAATAAGGACAAATAGAGCGCATCCCTGTTAAAAATCAGTGTTTTTAAAAGCTCCCAGTTATATAAGCCGTCCTATTTCTGGTTAAATTAAGTGAAAAGACCCTTTAAAGAGAGGATTTCCTGTACATGTCCCACAGAGCCGGCTCCTTTCTGTGAGATTGACTGGAAGGCAGCTCACCCTGCAACACATTTTCTCCCACTCAGGATGTTTTTGGACGGCGTATCAAGGCTTACCATTCAGGATGTTTAATATCAGCGATAGCACAGGGCCGCTAGCGGGGGCATTGGGAACAACCATGGAGTACTCCCCCACATTCACTCTTAAAGGGCTTTCATCCAAGACAGGCTTATAATCCCTCAGATCTTCCTTTGTGATGATGCCGCCTAAACATGGATTGACAAACACTGTGAATACATTTCTGAGAAGAAAAGGGGGAACAAATTCTTCTTATCCTGCAAAGAGGAGGCGCAGCGAATCCCATAGAGCAGAAATTAAATAAAATACAGACTTTTTTCTAAAGATAGAAACATTGGGTTGAATTTGAAACTTTTGTAGCATTAAGAGCTACTGCACAAGATCATTTGCAACAGATTCTAAGAAGGACTTAGAACAGAAATCCTGTGTCAAGCTTTTATTTTCCAGAATAAACCTACATATGTTGCTTGAAACTTCTTAAAAGTCAAGTCAGCTTTTATAAAAATTGGTTTAATTACAAATATTGCTGACTTTTTAAATATTTTTTTTGCTGCTACAGCCACAATCTTATATATTATTTCTTGGGTTTTTACGTGAAAGATTAAAGAAAGTATGAGACGACTTTTATAGTGAAAGGATTTCTGATGGGTGGCAGCATTATGTTGCGGGGATTGAAATGCTGATTAGTTGATAGAAAGGCGGATGGAGCAAAATAAATCCTTAGATAAAAACCTGTTTGAGGCTGCAGAAGTCTTTAATTTATAGCAAGAAAATTATCCTAAACACATAACATCAGTTACAATGTAATGTTTTAGCTCCAAACATTTATTTGTGTTAAAAGAGCTAAAGTTCAAACTCAATTGTACTTTTTTTGGGGGAAGATTTGAAAATTAATGTTCACAGATGATCTCCATCAAATCTAAATTAGCTTTTTAGCCACAAAAAATGCAAGAAAAAGAGCAATCTCCATGTGCAAAGATAGAAAGACAAGTCAAAGGAGTTAATGCTGTTTCAGTCGGCGTTAATACAAATACATGCCACACATTTTGTGTTTCTAGTCTATTTATTTTTTGGATCAGCTTTGCTGAGATACTATCGGGTGATAATAATGTCCTTTATTCTCCATCCAATCTGCTAAAGCTTGAGCTGTTTTGCAAATAAGAAAAGACAGAAATTTCAGTCTCCTTTTGTCTAAACATACCCTGAAAGATCTTTTAATATTTTAAAAGTTAGAAATTCATGGAACATTTCCTTTCACATTTCTTTGTCTTTCGACTACTTTGCTACATAAAACTCCAATAAAACCTAATTAAGTTTGAGTTTATAGCACAGCAAAGCGAAAGCTACTTCAAGGGGAAATGAGTGCTTTCACAGGTTGGTGTATGTAGCAACAATATGAAATGATTTAATAGTAAAACCCAATGATACCTGCAGCCTGAATGTCTTTCACAAGCTCAGCAGAAAGTTGTCCCGTATAAAACTCCTCTGCTCCTTTCTCGGCTATTTTCCTGTATGTTCCTGCCAGCCTGGTGAATTTAACGATGTCCTTTTCTTTCAGCACGCCGCCGTTTTTTGCACAAAACACTTCACTGAAAGAGGACAAGGAAGATCATGTCAGACAGAGAATGTTATCTATGAAGCAGAGAGCTAATTAAAGGTGATGTCTCTCACCAGAGGGCTGTGTCATTCACGATGAGTTCCTTGTTTCTATCAATAGCGTTCGCCAGTGCCTTGCCCAGTGGAAATCCTTTTTCTGCAAGTTCAATGCTTGGCTGAAACAAATCTTTCCAGGGCAGTTTGCCATGTCGTTTGTGGGCCATGTCATAACCCCGAAGCTCTCCGGGGACAGCAATGGACAACCCTCCTAAAGACCAAGAAACGGTTGAAGAGTTTATATATTTAGGGGAGCTTTTATTCATTTTATTTTATCTTTTTGTATTTGTGAACAGAAGAAACATCCTAAAAATAAATCTGTGTCTAAACATGAAACAGCGGTCAATGAAACATCCCATATTAAGATATACAAGGAGAATATAGGGCAGTTCCAATCTTATTTCCATTTCTACATTTGAACATTACCTTTCCGGGATAATTCTGTGCTGTTTCCAAACATGTCCTTCGTTGCATTGTAAGGCGCCGTCTCCCGTGCATCAATTACTTCAACTTTTCCTGCATAGAAGTCATATAATTTCCTTCAGTTTGTTTGGTTTGTGGAGATGCAGAAATGTGTGAGTCTTATGGTGGGAAATGTGTGTTGTTGTACCGGTTTTTGCATTATAGATGGTGAAGAAAAGACCTCCTCCTATGCCCATACTGTGAGCATTCATTAATCCAACACATAGCAGCGACGCTATTGAGGCATCCACTGCAGATCCTCCTTTCAGGAGAATGTCCCTACAGTACAAACAATTAAAAAAAACCACAGGGACAGCTTTATTCTCTGCGTAGGTGGTCACAGTCATAAATCAAATAGGTTTTTATATCAATGTTGTCAAAACAAGGTCTTACCTGCCAACTTCTGAGCAGGGGCCTGCATCTGCTGCTACTGCTGCCTTCCAGGAGCCATTCGCTCTGTCTCTCTTCAGACCAAAGAAAACACCCAGAAATGTGGCGAGGCATGCTAACAGCAGCACTGCAAGGGCCACTATTATTACTTTCTTGGCCATTTTGAATCTTCGGGAACCTAACAATTTGTCTGGAGAGGGAAAAAAGACAAATGTAAATGGAAAACATTTGCATTTGTCATTTGACTTCAAAAAGGCAGGACTTATTTGAATCCAGTCATTGTTAAACAAAGACTAACAAGTCAGGTCAAATCAGTTGTTGTCATGATTCATTTGTGTTTTCTTCCTAATATTTCTGGATTTATTTTTGCCATCAAGGTCTTGTCATACTCAGTTCATTTCTGTTTTCAGTATTGTTGTTGGAGTATAATTTATACTTTGTCTTTAGTCCAGCTCTTTCTGTTTGGTATTCTCACCTGGTCCAACTGTCTTCTCTACACTCTCCTCTGTATTTAAACTCTTTCATTTTTATTGTTTCCTACTTTTTTAATGTAATTTCTTAAATCATTCTGCATTTAGATGTTACTGCAAAGTCATTCAATTCATTGTTAATGTGATAAAAAAACTAAATTTGAGTTTAGCTTTGTGTGTAACTCAAAACAGAGGAAATATGTTATCATTAAAAACTGAACCGAGAAACTATCATAAGTACATAGCATAGCTGTTATTCATTGTTTATCATCTATTTATCTAGAATTTTTTTTTTGTTGTTGTTGAGTTGGTGGTACATCTACATATTGGGAATAATATTTTGAATTTCTGGTGAGGTTTGCATTGTACTGCATATGTTTAGGTACCTCTGACTAATCAGCAATGAAAATGTAACAAAGAAAGCCAATTATTGGGGATATGTTTGTATTTCTCTTTATAGGGAGTCGTGATAATATAGAATAATATATCGCAGATGTTTTAAGCAACACAACATACAAATATAAACTCCTCCCTGATGAAAGAAGACACTCTTTCCTACTGCAGAAAACACAGATTAAGAAGTTTAGGGATATTTCTGGTGACAAAAAAAAAGAAGTGGTGATGTGAAATCAAAATAGCGCCACCTATAGCTGTTGTGAAGGTAATGCTGGTTTTAAAATGGCATTGACAATCCAGAAGGGACATATCTGTTGAGCATTTTTTCTATCTTAGCAGATGGCTTGCATAGATAAGCAGCTAATATCAGTGTTAAGCAAAAATGCAAAAAAATATATTATTAACATACTGTGCATTAATCAGCGACAAGTACTACTGAATTTAACAGATGTTCATTATCTACTTTTGCTTAAATCTTAAGGTCAGAATAGAAACATTACAACAGATGCTAATCATAATGAGCTAGACAGTTTTAGCCACCGCAGGAATCAATGTTGTGTTAATGTTTGAAACATTAAAGCAACAATGTTTTGTCTGAATATTTCTACTTTTAGGAAATGAGAAGTAAGCAGAAGAGCTACTCTTATTGGAAACATCAAATAAAAATGTATTTATCTTTTGAACTTTGTGAACTACACTTTAAGTTTCAGTCAGTCACGAGTCTGCAGAGGAATATTTGAGATCTGGGAGTCACTGTACCGTACTTGCTGTGCTTTCCAAAGCCCAAAAAGACAAACGACAGCAAAAAAATAAATAAATAAAATGTCTGGAGTGTTTCAAGTTTATCCCCTTAAACCCCAAAGCCTCCCGTCAGGCTGATTCTTTGCTCTGTCACAGAAGTGTACCCACATTATGTAACAGAGGAGTGAACTGATTTAGTTGAACAAGGGTTGCATGCTGCTCTGCAGAAATCACTTACAGGAAGTAAGTTTCTGATTTTCACATCTGATACGACCAGAATGACTCCAATTATTCAGTTTTTATTCTAACAAAACCATAAACAAATTGAAGGAATCATTTATCTCTTTAAGGATAAAAAGGGAAAATCTCTTACCCTGGTTCTCCTTGGAGCTTTTGCTGCAGGCTGTGCCTGTTTTGCCAGCAGCTTATAGGTGATGCATTTATATCACAGTCATTAAACTTTAACCCATCCCACAATAAACCCTTTAACCTGAGTCATCATTAGTAGTAAAAAAGAACAGGCCGAACAAGGAGAAACAACCAGAAAAAAAAGCCTAAAAGTTATTTTGTTCACAGTGTTCACTTTGATGAACACAAACTGAGTTACTGCAACACCCTGAAACTTACGTAGCAAAACAACCTGCAGGCAAAAGATTTTCTTTTATCTACAGTGATACTTAAACAGATCTGTGACAAATATTAACTTGTAGAAGCGTCATTTTGTTGGTCATTCATTTTAAATGGATGATGTAGGAGAAAAACGTTTTGCAATGGTTATGTTACACAACTCTATCAGTGGTAAAACTCAGGGGAAAAACAGGGATTTCTTTATAATAAAATATTTCGCAAGCCTTTTCATGTTGGAGTTTTAAACAAAGTGCACACTAAATGAGAAAAAAATAAAAGCTTTCATGAAGGTGAGGGAAAGGATCAGATCTCCTGAGTGAAGAAGAAAAAAGACAGTGAAACTGAATTGTGAGAAGTCAAAACCTCCAGTAAATAAGTAACCAGACTAGCTGGCATGGACAACATCAGAGACATTTGACTGTGAGCTTTGACATCCACACTTTTCTGTCTCATCCTGTGGTAACTAATTCATTGCTCTCTCAACAACAAGTGTCTAAACCTGATGATTCTTCCACAGTGTAAACTCTAAGCTCAGACATCATGTGAAGCTTTGCCTGTCAATAGTTGAGACAAGAAGTGAGAAACATTTAATGAGCTTCACATTGGATGACGTGAAGCGGCTTAAGGGAGGAATATCCATCCATCCATCCATTTTCTGTTCACCCTTGTCCCTTAATGGGGTCGGGAGGGTTGCTGGTGCCCATCTCCAGC
>CAEGAE010092734.1:0-12154 GCA_903067095.1 Girardinus metallicus | reverse complement strand
TCACAGATGGAATAAATTGTTGAGGGCGAGGAAGGGGGAGAGGGAGAGAGAGAGAGAGAGAGAGAGAGAGAGAGAGAGACACATATATACATATATTTAGGGTTTTTTTATGGAAATGATGTACAAATAAAACCAAAAGCAGATGGAAGGGGGACCAGTGGGGCTATGACTGTGGTTGCTGAGGTGCGTCTGGATCTGGATCTGCCCCTCCCTCCTCTCTGTCCAGACCCTCGTCCTCCTGCTCCAGTTCGCTTTGGTCCAAAAGCTCAAAGTCCTCTTCCTCAGTTGCTACTAGAGTGTCATCTGGGTTCTCTTCGCCAGCTGCGCTTTCTGTCGTCGTAGCCCCGTCCTCCGGGTTTCTGTCTGGATCCGGGGCTCCCACGGTAGTGTCGGCGGACTGGCTGGGTGACTCCAGAGCGCCCGGTAGGGTTTCAGTCGGAAGGAAGTCGGCCAGGGAGGGGTCCTCGCTGGAGCGCAGCAGCGCCGACAGAGTGTTCTGCACGACGGTGGAGATGGCCGTGCTCACTATCTCCTCGCTCAGAGCCTCCAAGGTGCGCTGCGTGCCCTGACTCACCGCCACCTTCGCCTCCGCCTCTTCACTTACCCTCGCTCCCGGCAGGGCACCCTCCTCGCCCCCTGGTGGCCGTCCATGTCCGTTGAAATGCGTGTTCACAAAGTGCAGAGGCGACGCTAGGTGCTGGATGAGAAGCGTGGCAGGGCTCAGCGGTTCCTTCTCCGACTGGCCGCCATCGCCTTGAGGTCGCGGGGGGAAGTGCAGCAGACTGTGCTCTATGGAGGGGAACTCCTCAACGGAGGGGAACTCGGGAAGATCCCGCAGGTAGGCCTCCTCCGGGTCGCTGTGGAAACTCTGCTGGTCCAGGTCTGGATCACAGAAGTGACACAAATCTCTCACTACTTAATAGAATTCTACCAAACTGATTTTTAGTTCCTCCTTAGTAGCAAACATCTCATCATTCATTGTCAGAATAATTGATGTATTAATTAATTACTAAAATAATTGCAGAACTGACTGAAGGAGTCAGACTTACCTTCAGAGAAATCAGTTAGTTGAGGCGTGGTGGCTCTAGAGACCGGGAAGCCTCCGCTCTCCAATATGGACGCTTCTTCATCTGACAGTTCAGAGTCTGTGATGGCCATCGCCAGAGCTGTCGTTTTCACATCCACCTTATAATAATACGAGCAAAAGAGAAAAAAGACAGAAAGTTTAAATGTGAATCTCGTCTTTGCCGTAAACGTTTGACGGAAAAAAAGAAAATACTTCTTCTGTGGTGGCGCTGGGTTGCAACATCAGTGAGATTTAAAGTAAATTAATCCAGGAGCTCAAACAACTGCTAAGCACTCTTAATCAGATCTAGGAAGAATCCTGTGACTAATTACAACACATGACACCTTCACACACCTTCCAGGTGCAGGAATGTAGTAGTACTTGAAACACGCGAAATGAAGACACTCGCCACAGCCCTCAATTTCACAACCGAGTTGAAACCGAGCATAAAATATATCCAAGCTCCACTTTTCTCCTGCTTCCTTTAACAGTCCCATGTATATATAGCTTCTGTGTAGTATGAGTCCATACCGTTGGAGCAAAACAGGACAATTCCTCCTCCTCTTCCTCGCTCTCACTTTCTGTTTCTGCTCTGGGCTCATCCCCCTCCTCCAGCTCCTTTTTTACCTCTGTGGAAAGTGTTTACACACATAAATGCAATAAATAATACATGATACTCTATTAGAAAACAGTAAAAAAAAAAAAAGAGTTTTATTGTAACAAACACTCAATAACACTCACTCCTCTTGTCATGCTTCCGGTGCTCGGTGTCGCCCTTCATGCTGTAGTCCAGTTTCATCAGAATCGGCTCCCAGCCAGTGTACATCCTCTGGATCAGCTCATGATACACCACCAGGGGCCACAGCAGCACGCTGAGGGCTGAGAATATGCACACATGAAGAAAGAATATTCACTGATTTTTTTTTTTTTTAATGGCTTTCTGTACACATTTAATAAAGCAAGACGCTGCAGAGAAAGGAGGGAAATGTCAACAGCACCTCCTGAATTTATAACTACCCCTGATAAAGCCAAGTAAGCAGCTTGTTATTGATCTGACTGTGCAATTAAGACAAGTGGCTATTTTCACAAAGCTTCTGAAAACTGACACACGGATGTCTTAGTCATGTTTGCTTGTTTTTCCTTTTTGAGGAGAAGATACAAAATAGGACCTCTGTCGTATATATGACTAAAGTTCCTAGACACTCTCTCAGTGGGCTTCTAACATCTTTACCAGGGGTGAAAATAAATGTTGACAGAAATGTATAATAAGTGATCTATAAGGACATCAGCAGTTTAAAAGCTGCAGTTTAACATAACGTTTTTTTTTTTCTATTAACAGGATTGTTATCAACAGTGCATTTATTCATTATCCTGCAGGCAGTTCGTCACGACAACCAGACAGCTCGACTGCGTTTCTGCATGACAATTAGACACAAAGTGACTCACCTATGATATATGAAATCATGATTCCTGGCACATAATGTCCAACCACAGCGAGGACAAAGCAGCCGCTGCACATCATCACACAGAACTGGGAACCAGAAAAAATTATTTTATAACCAACATTTTATAATTATTTATACAAATTCCCTTGGTTAAAATGGACTGAGTGTCTGTGCGCACCCTTCCATGGTTTCTGCGTTTGTACTGCAGCGTCTCCTGGAGATACAGGCAGCAGGTCAGGTAGCTCTCGGCGAGGTGGTGGCTGAGCTCTGGGACGCTGAGCAGATGATGCTCCGAACTCAAAGTTTGGCTTTAGTTGGAAAAAAAAAGAAGGCGTGCAAAGAAAGAGAAAATTAACACCTGTGCAGAAAATAAATCTGCCTTAAACTGCAGCCTATGAAATATGAAGGTGCTAAGCTATCATCTTCATGCACTGACAGACACAGAAGTGGACGACAAAAACGAAAAATTGTTTTCTTAAAGAAAAAAACTGAAAACACACAGAAAATGTGATTTTAAGCAGACCTTTGTGCAGGTTCAGCCTCAGCATGTTGGACTGTAGGGATAAAGAAGAAACATAAATAATGTCTTAATTTTACAGAAAGGTGTATTCGAAGTTAGTTTTATCCAGATTTCTTATTTTTAAATCAGAAATCAAGAATTATTCCCATATCTCAATACTACACTGTCTTAATCTGGTGCAGTTAATATGATTCAATGATCCCATCAAGTCTGTTCTGACAGTTCTGATGTGTAGCCATGGCAACAAAATGTTGTTTTTGCAGCTGATTGGAATCTCCAAAGAGTAAAAAAGATTATTTTTTTTTAAGACTGAACCACGACCTTAACTTCCAGAGGAGTTGAAAAGAGTGTTTCATGCATTGATCATAATGGGCAAGGATCATATCTCTGACTCGAACGTCCCTCTTCCACAATACATGAGTCTCATACAGATCCTTCCAACCCACAGCGTCACTATCCATAACTCTTGAAGACACATGGATAATATGAGTTTCGACAACATTTAATTTCCCTTTTGGGATAAATAAAGTATTTTTGAACTGAATTGAAAAATGGTGCTGAGATGATAAAAATTCTGTCACAAATTTTCCTCAATGTGAAAAATCTGGACCCCTGACATCTGACTGAGGTTCCAAGCTATTACCCAGATATATTATTGCCTTGTGGCATATGAACACAATGAAACAGGCTAGAACCAGGCCCAAAAGACAGCCAGTAATAGCAGTAATTAGACATGAGCTCACCTGTAATGATGGGTAACTTGGGCTTCCATCTCTCCAACAGCATCAGGCCCAGCAGGGACACACTCAGCAGGAACAGTGGCCGCAGGGAAGTGGAGGATAGAAGCCTGTGGAGCCAAAAACAGATCCTTATAACTTGCTTTTATGGTCTCGGAGCCCAGCGAGTCTGACAATGACAGCTGGTCCACAGCTCCGACACCCAGCAGGACAAGAAATGTCTGTTTGAGCAGCAGCAGGTGTTTCAGTAGGAAACAACTTATTTATTTACTCAACAGACACGGCTAAAGCTCTCCGTGCTAACTGTGTTTAAATTACAAGCTAAGTTAGCATTAGGCTAAAGACGTGGGATTAGCTAACTTCACTTGACATTTATTCGTGCTACCTACACTGACATCAGCTTAAAATGCGATTAAAAGCTGTTTTATTGCCAAAACGTGGATAAACACAGACTCATTCGTTACCAGAATAAAGTGTTAAGAGTCAGGGCGGCTGAAACGCTATACAGCGGCCTCTCCCAGACCAGCAGCCTCTGCACCCACAGCAGCAGGGGCTCGTACGGCGATAGCCAAGCTTGGAGACGTTCCCGCAAGCGGTCGAGCTCCGGGTTCCCGTCCCCGCACGCCTGCTCCGAGGTCCCGGCAGGGAAGAGATCCTCCAGGCCGACCGAAGAGGAGGTTACCAAGGGGCGTTTTGTGGCCTCCTCTCCGCTCGCCATGTTTTTCCCCCACTTTTGTTATGTTGTTTTGGAGATCACGGGGTATATGGAACGGTCTCTGTCAAGACAACACGCTAAATAAAAACTACAGTTTCCGGATGACTCCTTCAAATTAAAAGACACTAAACCTAAACTTAAAAAATGGTTCTTATGCAATCAAAGATTAGAATACTGGCGAGATGCTTTAAACGTATACAAATTCAAAAGTAAATCTACGGAAGAGGATTTGGGACACTGAAAAAAATGATTCCGACTTTCTTCCATAATGAAACTGCGTTTATTTACTTATTAATTTTAGATCAAATGTGTTTTTTTTCTTCATAAATTCCAAAACGAAAGGTTAATTGGTAAAATAAATATGTATTACACATTTTCTTGCTGATATTCATTTATTTAATTGAAATCATATTATTAAATAATCACAAAAACTGTTGTTATTATTATTATTACTATTATGCCTTATTTCGCTGTGGCAGCAGTAAGTGTGGATCTAAAACATGCTTCTTAAAATTAGCAGAAATATATTGAAAATTATTTGGACATCAAAAGCAAGATGAATATTTTACATGTCGCAATTTATTAATTAATAATTTGGCAGTTTGAACCCAAGTAACAAATTTAGTTCTACGTTTTTATACTACAAAGCAACAACGGTACCAGAAGTTTATCAATTCATTTATTTATTTTATTAAATTTCCATCCGGGATTAATTGTTAAATTGAACTGAAAATAACAAATAAATAAACACTCAAATACACCACGATGTAATATTCTTTCAAGCAAATGGATCGTTGACATTGTAATTGATTCACATTTGCTCAAAAACATCTACTTCCGCTGTAGCTTCATAACATTTCAACTTGACGTCCTCACGGTAGGAGCACAGATGGGCGGCGGCATCATGAGCGCCGTCACAGCTAAGGGTGGGGGGGAAAGGTCACGTGCTCCTTGTTTATCGTGTAAAGTGGGGAAGAGAGTGGGGTTCCTGCTGGCTGTTTATGACAAAGCAATAAGTCAGTATTAACATGTCACAAACCCCGGTTCAATAAAAAATAAACACATACACACAAACACAGCTGGATCTGTTCACATGTATTTAATACAAACACAGGATTACAAGAGTAAACATATTGATCACGTTGTGCAAACTGAGTCAGTGTGTGGGGAGCCTCATGAGAGATGGGAGTGGAGACACTCATCATCTTACTGTAAACGGCACAGCCTGGTAATCTTCTCTAAAGAAGACAAATTAACAAAGCAAACTATATCTGGTGCATCCCAAACATTCATACCCCTTGAACGTTTTTATATTTTTCACCTTAGAAATGTAAACATCATCTTAGATAACTTCTGAAGTGGGTTGAATAAAAACATACACCATAGTTATGGTAACTAAATAAGATGGTGGACGGTTGTTGCTAAGAGTGGAGGGGAGTGGAAAAACTTCAGAGCGTACCTGCTTTTTCACATTGCCAGACATCAAGCCTTCAAAGGCAGAAAAGAGGATCTTCTTTTATTTCCTCCTAGGATAGAAGAGCATCGATCCCTGCAGGTGTAAGGACCAAAGCCTGCAGGAGGTCAGACAGAGAGATAATGCCCTTCACAACGTCCAACCTGTCAACCAGAACCAGCCGGTGGACCTGGAAGAAGAAGAAAAAGTTTGGTTTTTTTAACACCAGATCTCCTGATCTGAAGGTAAAACACAAGCTTAAATAACACAAACCTCTGCTTTAACTATCCGATCTATGACCGTTTCTAAAGATTCATCTGGATAGCACTTCATCACACCCTCAACGCAACACGTGCGTCTGCGAATGACTTCCTCCATCGTCATGTCCAGGTTGTTATAGGTCTTCTGGGCTGCAAGATTCTGTTGTGGAAAAAAAAAGAAGTCAGCAAACAATGGTACAGAAAGACAGAATTCAGAGCAGAAATCAAATCCTTTCTGTGGTACTCACGATGACATCAAATCTTGAGTAGAGCGCCACCACTTTGCCTGTGAAAACAAGCAGCTGAATGCTGATACAGTCTAAAGAGCTGATAATATCAATGAGATGTAAAATGTTGGCTTTAAAAAGCATACTTTGCCCATCCACCACAGGGAGTGCTGACACTCGCCGCTCCACAAATATGGACAGGGCTTCATAAAGCGATGATGTTAGGTGGACTGTAGCAATGTTCCTGAATGTCCCTATGCCCAGCTCCTGGACTGGCCTCTTTAGAAATGCAGGTTTGGGCAATTTTTTTCCCTTAAAATACATTCAGAAACTATAAAGTACAGTGCTGTGAAAAAACGTTTTTGTCCCCATACAGATTCCTTCTGGTTTTGTTGTTTTATTTAAGAAAATAACAGCAATAATGCAGATGTAGCTAACTCACAAATATGTGCAGGAACTTGAAGATTCGCTTGTGAGTCAGGATGTGCAGAACGTTTCCTGACTCCGGGTCGATGACAGGCAGCCTGTGGATCTTGTATCTGAGTAAGGAATAGAGAGCGTCGAAGAGGCTGGACAGGAAAAGGAGACGTAAGAGAGGAATTTGATGCTTTGCCAAAAGGTTTATGACAATTTACTCTAAGAAGAGTTTTTGTTTTCACCTGGCTTGCGGAGAAATACTGATAAGGAACTGAGTTGGAGACTTTAAGTACACATCTAGTTTAAAAAAGAGGGAGAGCTCAATCTGATATTCAGTGAGATTTTAGCTTCAAGATAATGTTATTGTTAGTGGTTGTTATTTACTTTGAAGGGCATCACCTCTCCACGTTTCAATCTTATGGCTCTCCAGTCCATACATTTGGACCTTTGGGAGGAAACAAGAACAAATAAGTAATGCTAACTTTGTTTCCTGCTCTTCCCTTTATGCAACTTTGTTTTACTCTCTGCACCCGTCTTTACAATCCCAGAGTTGAGATGCAATAATGTAAAGTTATAATCATGAAATAAAAAGTAAAAATTATGATCTAAGAACAGAAAACATAAGTTTAAAACAAATACAAACAAAAACACAACAAAACATCTACAAACATTTGTAGATGTTTGTGTAAAACAGTGACATACAACAGAACCTCCACCAATATTGACCTAAAGGAGTCATTAAAGTTGTTGTATATTCATGCTCACCATTGGTGACTTGTAATAACAATGGAGTATGTTGATGAAATCAGTAATAGTCAGCATACCTGTGGAAGAAACGGAGTTACACCCCTGTTCTTACCCAAACCAACATTAAACAACACCGTAGACGGAGAAAACACACAAATCCTTACCCACAAATCTCTGCAGCTTGCTGTCCCAGAGCGGCGCAGCCCTCAAGCCATTTGCCACCAGGGCAAAAAAGGCCTTTTTCACCTTTAGAGAAAACAGAACCAAAGTCAATAGCAAGTAATGTTTCAATTACATTAGTGGTTTGAAAGAGGTAGCATAGAGTGTGAAGCCAGATACCAGCATCATAGTTTAGCTTGAGCAAATGAAAATACTTTTATTCCTCAGACCTTAATCTTAATGTGCTGCTTCAGCTGTAAGAACAAGAAAGAAGAATGCGGTCCAACCTCCCTTGGCTGGAATACCTGGTTACGGATGCTAAGAATTGATGAACTCCAGACAACACAGATGTGAAGCAGTGATATAACTGGATACTAACTCAGCAGTTTACTGGAAAGCTAAATGGTCAAGCACTTTTTAGTTAAAATGGTACCTGAATGTTAGAGTTTGTGTAGAAACAGGGATAACTGTTTCTTTAATACCATTAAAGAAACAGTTATCCCTGTTTCATCATAACATTGATATTCTTTATCAATATTATGATATTGATAAAGAATTGATAAACGTCTCAGGTTTTGGTTTGGAATAAAATGTTCAGTGTTCCCAACACATTTGCTAATATGGAAATGACAATCTATTATTGCTATTATTATTAATATTGTATATGGACTAGCTTTTTTTCTAAACTTCTGTTTACCTTTTTTTGGCGATTATTCCCTCTGATTTTGGATGCTGTGCAGAAGTTCTTAAGCACCCTGATATCAACAAAATCTAACTTTATACATTATATACGTTTCATTCATTATATACATTTCATTTCATTTCATTTATATACATGAGAAGCCCTTGCATCCATGTTTCTATTGGAAAAGTCTATGCTTACCGGTAATGCTGTATCAAATATGACCAGTTTGCAGCTGATTGGAGTGGCGTCGTAGCAAGTGTGACTTTTCATGAAGTTTAGGTAGACCGTGTTATCAGCCTCTAGGAGAACCCACAGCAGTTAATCAGCATGGACACAGACGCATGCGTACATATGCACTACACATACCAAGAAATGTACAAATGCCTGCATGTGCACAACTGCAATAGAGCAGTCCTCATAAACGTACCTTGTTTCTTCATCTTTGGCTCCTCTGGCGAACACGACACCTACAACACAACGAGAGTATTTTCTAAAGACCTTAAAATCCAATCTCTGTAAATGATCCTTTTCATTGGCAGCTCAGTAACAAACAAACCTGTGGAAGAGGCTCCATTATCCTGCTTGTCCATAAAAAATAAAAAAAGCAGGTCTCGAATGACAGGGACTGTTTGGTTTGTTACCCTCTCCTACAAACCAGTTGGGTCTATATTAGGAGCTGCAGAGTGATATGTGTTTGGCTGGTGGCGGCGGAGGAAAAGGGGGAGGGGGAGAGGAAGCTGGCATGGGTTCAAGAGGAGGGACTGTCTGTTTTATCCCAAATCTAGACATCTGCTTTCTTGTCCTTCGGGACATTGTGTCCTTCTACTCCCATTGTCTCTCCTGGCGAACCTGCGTAATTTGAGAACACTTATTGAGCAGGGTGTGCTTATAACATGAAATCATGTAAACCACAATTGAGATTGCACCGTTTAACTTTAAATATTCTGGCACTGTGACAAGGTTCCCAGGAAGAGAAATCAAGCCCACAGCATCACAGATCCTCCACCTTACTGCACCAGTAGGACTCAGGTTACTCACTTCATCTCATCAGCTTTGATGACAACTTTAAGTCACTGCAAATACGCCGCTTTAATATAATAAACGCTAGGACATTTAGAGAGAAAAAGTTAAACTTCAAATAAATGCAAACAAGGAAAAAAAAACACTTTTTATAAAAGTATTTATTAATTATGGGTTCGTCCTTTTTTTTTTTAACACCACTTAGAAAATTAAATGTTTTTCTGCTCCAAAACGTATCAAATCCAAACCCTGAATGTATTTTTTACCCCATTCCTGGCTTAATTGCACATAAAATGTTTTTCTTCTTCTATGGTGTTTAAATGGAAACAAAGCAGCAATAATAAAAATAAGTGGTGTATTTCAGCAAAATGTGCAAATTCCAGATTGCATAAAAAAAAAACCCACTTCAGTTAGCCTTCTAATGTGTTGAACACAGAGCCAAAAAACCTGCTACAAAACCCATAAAGGCCAAATCTTCAACACTGACTTTCAACAGAGATTATTACCAACATGAAATATGGTGCATAAGAGAAGGAAATGCTAAATATTGTAGAGAAAACAGCATGTCTTTAATCTCAATGAAACAAGTGACAGGTGCATTTGGATATGCAGATAAAGCTTCCACTCAGTAGTCTACTTCCACTTTTTGACACTTTCCTCTGCAGGTACCGAACCCCAACTACTTACTCTGAACAAAACAAATCAGTGCTTGCAACGAATTTGACCAAAATCTGACCCAAATTGATAGAAGAACAAACAAATGGTAACACAGAATATGCACGAGCAAAGTAAAAACTTAGGAAACAGCCTATGCTGGTAAAATTCGTCCTCCTTGTAAAGCTAGTAAAATAAGCGCTCGCTGGAAAGCTTTCTTGTAGATATGTTTAGCAACCTTTAAACAAATACGCTAACCTCCCCGATCAGACACAATCTTTTTTTGTTGTTGTTTTTTTTTTATCATGTATAACTCAAGACATTCAGAAGAAATCTTGTTCATCCCAATATGAAAAAGCAGATTTGTCACCCTTAACAGTGCCTCAGTAAAAATAAAAGTCCCACTTTACGTCTGCATTCTTAACATGACAGTGGCGAGTCATTAAAACAAAAACTTTTATGGTTTCCAGGGGTGTTTCCAGCATAACAAAGGGTGACGCCTCTCTAGCCAGGCATGAGCAGAGCCTCAGGTCGGCACGGCAACAGATCTACAGTTGGAAACGCCCCAAAGTGTGAGTCCAGACTTGATCCTGCGGCTGCCGTCGGGCCGGAGGAAAGCCACGTTGACTGAGGATGGGGTTTGACAGGACCGTGGCGAGGAAGTGCTGAGGTGTTTCGAAGTACACATTGAAGATGAGGAAGGTTTGGAAGACAGCCGGAACAGTCAAAGGAGGAAGACGGCCAGGCTCGGGGAGATTCCGCATCGGGATTTTTGACAGGATGCACACGGCTCATAGAGGCCAGCAGAGAACCCCAGAGACACAAAACAGAGTTTTTTGCAGAACCCAACGGGGAATCATTCTGTCTGTGTTGCTGGCTGGTTTCAAGCGAAGCGGTTTGACCGTTCAGAGACTTATTGGTCAGAGCACAACATTGCGGGCGGTGGGCCGACGTGGCTGATTCCGGGCTGAGACTTGGGGTCTGGAGGAGGCCGATTCCGTTTGGTGAAGGAAGAGCGGATTGGTCGCCTCTGCACAGACTGAGCTGGTGCACAACGGCACTGCTAGCAATTAGACCTGCTACACCAGTCAGATACACCAGGCCGAGCATACAGGACACCTAAAAACACACATGGGAAATATAAATTTACTCTCTTTGCATTAAAAGCCTCTTCTGTTTTGACTCCACTGTTCCCTTCTAAACAAGTTTCTAACCTTTAGAAAGTGCTGATAGATGGCAGTTAGGGCGTGGCTCCATGCGGAGTGATCCAGCAGCACACACAGGTCAGTGTAGGTGAACCAGCCACGTCTCATTCCTTGCTTCTCCGCAATGCTGCAAACAACAGCCACCCCCAAAATGCAAAAAAAAAACAAAAACAAAAAAAAAAAACAAAACAAAACAATGAAGATCCAAAATCTCTTATTCCAATTTATATTTCTTCTTTCAAACAAAACACCACACCCTCGGTCAAAAATTGTATTGATTCATGCTTCTGCAATCTTTACTTACGGCTCAACAAGAAGTAAAAAGTTAAAAAATTTCACAATAAATTAGAACCTAAACCAGTGGCAGCTGATGGTGAAGGGTGGGCTAATATGTCATGACACATGCACACACACTTTTTTTAAATTATTTTGATGAGAGACCCAACCAATTTGAAAAAGGAGAAAACCTGCTATAGAAAACCATAAAAAAACAACCATGGAAACATACCAAAGACTAAGTTTGCATAGAGCCACTGCAGTTGTCCAAATGAATCCCCCTGCATTAATTCCCCAACACTGGACACAATCACATTGATAAAACGCAACAAGATACTAGGGCTGTTGTAAACGAATATTTTAGTAATCGAGTAATCTATCTATTATTCTTACGATTAATCATGTAATCGGATAAAAAAAAAGATAAAATAAAACATTGGTAAATCTAACATAACAGCAGTGTTACTATCACATATCAACATCAGTCCAATTTTTCACATTTGAGCTTCTCTAACAGTCACTTTTCTGTAGTTTAGAAAATTAACTTGTAACAATAATAGCTCACTTT
>CAEGAE010092732.1:0-26501 GCA_903067095.1 Girardinus metallicus | reverse complement strand
CAAAATTAAATGAAATAAACATTTGAATGCATCAGTCTGTGTGCAATGAATAAATATAATGTACAAGTTACACCTTTTGAATGCAATTACTGAAATAAATCAAGATTTTCAAAATATTCTAATTTACTGGCTTTTACCTGTACTTTTCAATTTACTGTCATAATTGCAATGTATTTTCATTCTATGACTGATGTTCATGCATATGGTTGAACAATGTGCACGATAAAATATTCTGCTATATCTGTAGTCTATTATTAAAGTCATTGAACATAAGTAAAATTAATTGTATTGGGAATCACCACTCCCAGACTGTCAGAAACCTTCTATTATCTGTGAAGTCTGGCAGCTGCTGTGAACTACATTTGCTGCTGAGAGGTCCCTCCTGGTTATAGAGTGAGGTCACATCTCTTCATCACTTCATTTTACCTGGAGTGAAACATACCTCCATGATCACCTTCAGGCATTCTGATGCGCAGCCTAATGAGCTCTCCAACCAATTATGATCCTGTGGAGACTCCCAATCCTCTTATTTGCATCTGCTACTATGCTCACACAATAAATATCTGCAGAGAACATTCCTGCTTGAATGCAAGACATTGCTCTGGGGACAGCAAGATGGATTTGCTATGACTAGGTACTATTCTGTTAGTATATCCCCTTCAAATAAAAATGTCCCTCGCTGCAGCTCTCCCCACTGGGACAATCTGCAGCATGACGAAGTACAATTATGTGCCGCATAATAGCCAGTTCTAACCCCAACCCTGTTTAATACGCGAAGGGCAAACCGAAACCCTGTGGGACATACTGTGACTGTGGAGAATTGGGAAGGAGAATACGCATGACACACTGACTGAAAAACCTGGCAACAATAGCCTAATAATGGAAGGTCATGCCTTGGTCGACATCACCAAGCAGGGGCGACTTGTCAGTGAGAAGTTTCTGTTCATGAAGAGACGCGCCGGGAATTACTAGGCAGTACTGCTACTGATTCCAGTTACTTAAAGTGGGGCACTGATGCTACTGATCTCTTAGAAGAGATCTGCATCAGAGTAGAAGTTAATAACATATAATCCTCAAATATGGGACTAGGGATTTTCAGTATGAAGCAAACAAAAATAATTTGTCATTCTCATTAAACATTGTTTTTCAAACAAATGTGGCTATAATTTGTAAGAACTCTAAATAATAATTTTACCTGACATTTTTGTCACTCTATCTCTTCTAACCATGCTGGGGTTTTTTGTATCTTTTTTTTTTTTTTTTTTTTACACCATTGCAGATTATTTCCATCACTTCCACTTAAGTGACATTTACAAATGAGGGTAAAATCAAGAAGGCAGTGGGTCTTAAATTGGAAAAGGCATTGAACTGAGGATAATGCCACAGGCTTCTTAATATCAAACCAAATGATATGAAATGTCAAATGATGTAAAATTGTTGCGGAGACAAATTTTATGCTCCCACCCTCATCAGAGCAGCACTTTGTAGGACTCTTTATTCAGCCCTGTAAGTGAATTCTTGATAAGATTATTGCTATGTGCGGAAGCACTGAACACCACTGTTACTCTGAGAACTTATTTTCCTAACTAAAATAAAAGGTTGACTTGTAGAAAAAGAAATGAAAGTTTGTATAGAAGCCTGATATTGAGGGAATTTGCATGTTTGAGTTTAATGTTCCTCAGTACATTATTTTATTTTTTATCCTGTGCCTGGAGGCTAAAAGCAAAGAAATTTGGTCTTCCACAGATGGGGAAAGACATGATGGGTTTTTTTTTACCAGCCAGCTGTATGCTAGTGAATATTTCATGTGGCTCATGTGCTTTCTGGTGGCATCCGAGATATTCATTGACATCCAATCTCACGCAATGTTTCCCCCTATGAATGGTCAATTTCTCACTTACCGTTACCCATGTAACAGTGGTGATTATTTGGTTTTTTTATCCTCTAGTTGATTATCTCAGTCTGTCTCATTAAAGGTCTGATTTCTGTGCCTGGAAATGCAGTTAATTTAGGTTAATTTGTGAGACTGGAGACAGAATGAGAGGTCAGGGTCATTGTTTAAAGCAAGTAGTCAATTACACCAGCTCTAATGAGATCAAAGCAATGGAGGTCATCAAAAGAAACACAAAGCCTTATCCATTGCAAATTATAAATCAGTTTAAACATTTCTGGTGGATAATATCAAAAATGTGAAGCTTATTTCATCTACAAACCTTTAACCCTTTCATATAACATGGTCACTAAAATTCACAGCTAATCAAAAGCCTTTCTTTGTATGTGCTGCTGTTCAGTGGCATCTAAGTCACTTCGTTGTGTTTAAGTTGACGCTCCACAAAATGCCAAATTGAGGCCAATTAATTTAAGTGCACAATAATGTTTCTAGATCCACTTCCTCAAGATGTAAATCTAGAAACATCCACTTCTAAGGTGCAAGCGCATCTTAAATGCAGGCGGACTTGTGTAGAAAACTAGATGTTAAGAAATAGGTTCTGGTATTCTATTAATGCCTGAAGATGAATAAAATGACTTCAAAGAAATCCAGACTGTGTCATGTCTGCATGTCACTACATTTTTGGTAAAATCCATGTTGACAAAGCTCTAAAACACTGAGCTCTAAACATTGTATAGTCTTGTGTTACATCTAATTAGGGTCTTGACCTCATTGTCTTTGATATGTGATGCAGGATGAGAAGAAAATCCCATCTCGCTGAAGCCTTTGTCGTCTCCCTGCTGAACCCATGCCCCTTGTTCCATTACATTTGATTTGGAAACCTGTTCATGGTCCAGTGACTCCCATTTTCTCATGGGATTATCGACAGGGAGCCTTCATTTGTTCTAATCCATCTCTTTGTCATTCAGGACCGGATGTCAATTCCATAATTATGTTTCTAACTTCCAGTGAGATCCGCCTGTCAGATTTGCATGTAAAACAGGAAGAATTACAATATGGCACCTTTGCAAAAAAAAAAAAATTGAATCAAAAAAGCACGCTCTCTATACGAAAAAGGATTTTCTCCATTGATGTGAAGTAAGAGGCCTCTGCAGTTTTATCTTTTCTTAGGCTCTAGTTTCCTGGAGTTATTCATTGTCTTCTTCACCAGAACCTACATTAGAGGATCCTCTGGTGAAATGAAGACAGGTTTTGGCAGCTCTTTATGTGGGACTAATGTTGTCATACTAAATGCACTGTACTTTGTAGTCATATGTTACATTATAAAATACAATTACAGGGCAAAACATCATTTGGAAATCAAGGCTGTTGAAAGCAATCATGAGAACACACTGTCTTAATTTTTTGCATGTTTAGAAAAAAACTATCTTCATGAATACATAAATGATTAGAATACAGATATAAATGTGGTGGGAAAAATAATAGAGATGTAATAGTTATTTTGTTCTTTTTCTCTGGCAGATTTCACAATAGAACAGCACATTTTGTAGCTAAGGAAAGTCTGTCTGCTGGACTTGAGATATTCACAACCGAACCAAATCCTTTAACAGCCTCTTTACCATGAACAGGAGGGAACTAAGTCATGCAAGCCATTCTTGTGCTATTCTACTGAAAATGATCCAGAACATGCACAAGAGGAGGAATAGCACATACCTTTTCTTAATCGATGTGCAAATATTTTGTAATATCTAAATTGTCCACAAATTCTATCACTGAGTTCCTAGTATGCAGTGATCTGGAGGGAAAGAGGGGGATGCTTTGTCTGAAGCAAGTGGCATGCAGTGCAAAGAAAAACTATAGCCTTTTTCATAACTGGTATCAACATGCATCATAACTGGCCCAATTTTAGGTGGACCAGCATTTAAATGATTATTACATTCACTAAATTTCTCCCTGAATGACTGGATCTGTTATCTGCTCTCAGTGCAAATAAACAAAAAGCCACATCAGAGGGGGGATTTTCAGCTGAGCAATTCATAGTTCTCCTGATTTTTCTGCAACTTTGTAAATGCTTTAAGCACATTAACGTTCAGACAATGGTTAAGACAATCCTGATTCATGTTTTTGAGGAATAATTTCAGTCACAGACTGTTTCTAACCTCACGTGGTTAGCTTAACAGATAATATGACAATGTTATGATGCCATCCCATTAATAAAATTCTGACTTGCTTTTAATTATTTTACTGAGAGCATCCCTGGTAACTTGCTGCTTGAGAGGGACTCACCGTATTGGGTGGTTCTTCAACGTGTCCGAGGAAGGATTACATTCACACTGGCAAACAAATGCAGTTCTGCATCTGGAATGCATTCAGGGCTGTATTTAGCTTTGGCGCTTAATGCTAGATCTCGTGTTGTCCTTGTGAGCGCAAAACCCTAAGGAGATTTTAATTAGGCAGCACAGTTAAGGTAGGTTCACATTGTGAATAAAGTCTGCACTAACCTGTTGCGGAAAAAAGACGAAACGTTAATTACAAGCAAATTACAAGATGCAAACTTAGATCTCCTGCACGGCATCCAAAAATACTCTGTGCCCATCCACAAACTAGGGATGTGCACAGAGTCCACACTGCACATTTATCGCATTGTTTATCTTTTACTGGGATAAATGTCTTATCATGATAAGAATTTTGATTTATCATTGTCACAATAAATTTCAGTTATTAATAACAATGCTTAAATTCCCCCAAAATTACCCATGTTGTCAAGATTGATAGTTTTACTATTTTCTTCAGTTTTTTTTTTACTGAATAACAATAAATAAATAAATCTGAAGACACAGTTGCTGTGTGCAGTGTAGTGATAGAGATCACACTTATTTATGTGACTGGTGTCCTAAACAAGCAGATTACAAATAGAAATGTTCTTCAAAAGCAGTATTTGAGTTTGTGGTGCTATGATTGCTGTATAATGTAGTAACAGACATACAGTCACCTAATAAAGTAGTATTAAATAATAATATTGTTATCACAATAAATATCACAATATTTATTGTGATAAATATCACAATATTTATCACAATAAATATTGTGATAAAACTTTAAGTCTACATCACCCCAACCACAACTTTTTAAACTCTTTATCCCTCTTTACATAAATGTCAAGGTCCTTTGTGTGTTGGCATTTAACATTTACTGTAAACTTAAATTACATAAAGAACTATCCAACGTGACTGTAACTCATGTTACTGTAAGGATTTGAGTTTTTCTGTGTGTTTGTTTAGATCTGTTCCTGTGAGTCTCTGTGTTGTCCTGTCTACCCGTTGATTAGTTTCCCAGGTGTGTCTCATTCCCTTGATTGCACTCTGTGTATTTAAGTCCACCTGTTGTCTCTGTCTCTTGTCGGGTCCTTGTCGAAGCAGTCGTTTGTAAGTAGTCGAATGTCTGTTGTCGTATGTTGTCACAGTAGAACTGTGTAGTCCTGTGTCGGCTTCTGCTCTCGTTTATCAGTCATTAAGAACAGTTGCTACCAGTTTCGAGCTTAGTTTCTCTCCCACTGTGCTGCCTGTTTCTTGGACTGTTCTGAGCTGTATTTTCACCATTAAATCCACCATCTTCATCACTTCAACCTGGGTCTGTCTGCGTTCTCTCTCACCACCACAACTGCAATTCTTGACAGTTACATTTGAAGGAAATAAATATTTATCTAGGCAGATAAAATCAGTTTTTACTGAGCATTATATGAACTTCCATGGAAATAAAATTTTAACAAAAAAGTTTGCTGTTTTGCAGTAACCTGTGCTTCGTTCAGTTTCATATTTAAAATGTTGCAGTTTCAAAGTGACTGTATATTAAGTATTTATATATCAGTTCATCACTGCTGTTAGGAGAATGTTTTTCTTTTACAACAACTTTGCTGTTGTAAAATGCCTGGAAAAATCTGATTGCACACGAATGTTGAATTATTGATGGTCATCTATTTCATAGTTTACTTTGATTTACTCTGTACATTGAGAACTATTCCAACTCCTGCATGTGTACACCACAATAGTTTCATTAAATAAATATCAAGTGTCTGATAAGGTTAAATAATGACATCAGGGAAAGCTCAAGTTTCAAATATCTGTGGTACAACCAGTGAAAGACATCATACAACACACAGAGCAGGTAATGCAAACTTATTCAGTTTGCAGTCTGCAATCCATTGATGTAATTTTGTGCTTGTATCCTTGGGCGACCAGTTTCTCCAAAATCTCTCAGTATATTTGTTGCTGCGGATTGCTTCATCCATTTTTCACTTCATGTGCTCTTCGACCACAAAGAACACATTCTCTTTGTGGCTCTTTTTGTATTATAGTTGATTTTGTTTTATTTTACTAAAATGCATAAACCACATTCTGCTATTTTCAAACATCTTCAAAGTTTGAGAGAGAGAGAGAGATGGGGAATAATGTGCATGGGTTGCTTTGACTTTTCCAATGTGCGGAATAACTCAAATTCTTCAAAGTACTTAAAGATAGCTTTTGATTTTGGGTTCATGTTCTGCATTTTTCTAAAAAAAAAAGAAAAAAAAAAGCAGCATACCTTGAATGCTTATGGTGGGACATTTTAATTAACAGTGATATCACAATGTCAGCTGGTGGGTTTAAACAGAGTTTAAAAGCATGAAACTGTGAACACAGTAAAGCCACAGGGTTCCAAGGACATTCTGCCCAGGCAAACATTTTTTAACCAAGCTCTCAAGTCGTGACCTGTAATCAGTCCAGATAGCATTAATATAGCAAACAGATTTTGATCTATGCTGGTCCTTTTATACTCATGCTTTTTTCCTGTGAGGCAGTGCTGTATTTTCTTAAAATAATTATGTACCATTATTGAAACCATTTGCATTATTCCCTGAAATGCATCATCAATGTTGTGAAAGTTAAATCATTCTTTCAAAAGCATGGAGAGTTTAAAAAAACACATTCTGCTTATAAATGATGTATTTCTGATGTACTTCTTGCTCTTTGTATCCTTATTTTGATCAGCTCTGCCGTTGGAGAGACTAAGATGGTACTCAGGTTTTCAGTCTCATTCGTATTAGCTATCTGTTTTGATTAAGCCTAGCAACACATGTATGTGACCATTAGACCTTGTAGATTCTTCTTTTTTTTATTTGTCTTAGAGAGATTTCACCTCACTGACTTTATTATGTTTTCCCTAAGCATTTGCTCTTTGAACCCAAAGTCCAAACAAATCTTACTCCCAAAGGAATAAAGATAGACTCCAGAGAAGCTGGAGGGCAAGCCACAAAAATCAAAAGCACTTTTAAATTCAGAACCTGAAAATAAGGCCTTAAAGGTCATTCTTTTAGGCTTTGAGGAGGATGTGATGAATAGGATGCTCTGTAACACTATTAATAGGAGAGCATATGACTCTGGAAAGCACAGACAAATGCAGGAACCACTGAAGAGAAAGATTTTTGTGTTGAAAAGGATTTTTTTTTGGCTTTTGAATGTGCAGTGTCAGCTCAGTTCCCGTGTTTTTTGCTTACAGAGCCAGAAAGACTCGGTCAACCTGGTGGGTCACAGCAAGGCATAGATTCCCTCGGTTGCATAGCGACCGCCCACCATGTCATTGTGATGCTTCTGTAAACTACCGCTCGAGTGTTTGGATGCCTGTAAACAAGACTCTCCAGTGATGACCTGGGGGATGCAAAAGTAAATCACTTCTAAATCCCAACAACTCTGCAATTTCTAAGCCACAGCTCCCGCCAGCTAAACACTTTTACCTTGCAAAAGTGTTCAGACCCTTTAAACTGTTCATATTTTGCTATGTTTCAACTGCAAACTTCAATCTATTTTATGAAGATAAGCATTTTTGGGCATACTGCAAAAAATTGCTATACGTTACATTTATAGAGTCATTCACAGGATATAATAATGCATTTTGAAGCATGTATATCATTATCAGATCATTTGTAAAACATGTATGCAGTAAATTTTAAATTTACTGCATAGTGGCCAGTTGGTAGACTTTGCAGCAAGAAGGTCCTGGTTCGATTCCCGGCCTGGGGTCTTTCTGCATGGAGTTTGCATGTTCTCTCTATGCATGCGTGGGTTCTCTCCGGGTACTCCGGCTTCCTCTCAAAGTCCAAAACATGACTGGCAGGTTAATTGATCTCTCTAAATTCTCCCTAGGTGTGAGTGTGTGTGTGCATGGTTATTTGTCCTGCCTGTTTCTGTGTTACCCTGCGACAGACTGGTGACCTGTCCAGGGTGTACACCGCCTCTCACCCGGAACGTGGCTGGAGATAGGCACCAGCACCTCCCGACCCCTCTAAGGGACAAAGGTGTACAGAAAATGGATGGATGAATTGGGTAAAATATAAACTTGTCAGCACTGTTATTTATACAGTCTGCAGCCATTACCTGATGGCTTTAAAAATATTAAAAAGGACTAATACAATAACCAGACAAAGAAGCAAAATAGTTTTTAGTAGGACTGACTCTTATACGCAGGATTGTTCAAATGACTTATTTGTGGATGCTCACCCACAGGCCATCCTTTGTAATTGAAACATTACCATTAAACCTCTTTATTTTGGCTTGATACTCTAACATTTGGCTTATACTGGCAGGTTTTGAGGAGGATGCTCTTCTACCAAGACATCTTCATTATGCGATGGTTCTCTTCCTACAATCGTTAATAACGAAGCCAGCACTTTGTAAGTCACACAGAAGAATGTATGGAGATGAATGGTGATAGTGCCACCAATGATTGTTCTTTGTTTTGTGAATTATCTAATTTATTTCATGATTTATTCATCACTGTTTTTCTGCTTCATAGCATCACTCAGCTGTTGTCGTGCACCATAAATTCTTAAGCTTATCACCTTTGCTTTGTGGCACATTTAAGATTCATTTTCACAGCCTGCTTGGACAGAATAACAGCATTCACGGCTGACGTTAAGATGGACAATTGGTTAGAGTGTTTTTTGCCCCTGAGTTTTAACCTGCCAGACTGAATACGTCGAGACACTGTTTTGATTTCAAGTTGAACCTCACTACCTGCACTGGGCTGTCTATGGAAGGGAAAGAAAACTACTAAACCCTGCCCTGCAATCTTCACTGGGCTGAAGTAAATTGCTTTCTTTTTGACCAGGTCTCCTTTGTTATAATGTGACAAGGCTACTGATTAGACAAGAGGGAGATCAATAAACTGTCAAGCTTGTGGCTCAAAAGCAGTACAGAGAAATCCAGAGAGACTTTCTCCACCCTAACATTGAGTGGAGTTTACATTGAGCCTCCAGTCTTCTGGGTTAACACCCTCATTTTATTTTACACGTAAAGGCTTAGACCGACAGAGATTCAGACAGACCCTTTAGTTGTACAGAATGATTTTGCTACACTGTCTTCAAAATTGTGGTTTTTGATCATCATGAGTTCCTTGCTTGTATGTTTGAATCACAGTTTGTGACATTATGTTCCCTCAGTGGGTAGATGCTGTGCAAACTCAGCTGTGTGGGCCAATCTGCTGGGAGTTTGCTCTCCCCATTCCTGTGTGGATTTTCTCTGACTGTTTCAACTTCAGGGCAAAAACTCACCCTCTAGGTTACTTGGTGATTCAAAATCCACTCTCTCTGTAGTGTTCTGTTTCTGAGAAGGCCCTGTGAAAGACTGATTGCTTCCAGACTTTTCTTGTTGGTTTCTATAGTTCCCTGAGTCCCACATCTTCTTGACCTTTTGTTGTTGGGTCAGTGAGGTCTGGCACTGGAACTGGTTAAAGAACGAACAACATCCACACAGGATGGAAAGGTGGCAACCCACATTTCTTGTTGTTCAGTACTTTCCTATCACATGGAATTATTCCCATATTTACACATACTTTTTCAGTGACCCCTGATTGGTTGTGACAGATAAGAAATATAAGAAATTAAATCAAGGCGTAATATTAAGTTTTCAGATGTACTACTGAATTATGATGTTAAGCTTACCAGAAATTGCTTCCGCTGTAAACAATCGTCCCGCACAGCATAGAGAGAAATGCAGAGTTGAACGAAATGGCTTTTCATGGTATTTGATATTTGGAAGCATGGCCAATATGGACCGAATGGCTTGGTTCACTTCCACTGGCAATATGCAACCCTCTATACTAGTGGTTCCCAAACTTTTTCCCCTGGGCCCCCCCAGTGGTTTCCAAACATTTTCTCGCCCCCACCCCCCCATGGACTACAAATAGGGAGAGTTAGACTCTGGCTGCCTGGTTGTTGAACGATGTGTGTGAGCGAGGGTGAGTGGGGGGGGGGGAGTAAGGGGGAGTATGGACTTCCTGTTATACGATGTGTGTCCTGGGGGGTAGAGAGATTCTTAGAGACTTTGTGTTATACTCTTCCATCCACTCAAACACCCCAGCGCACGCAGCATTCATCGTTGTTTTTTTTTTTTTTTTTTCATTCATCCATACCGCTTTCCGCGCCCCACCTGCAATGGCACAGTGCCCCGCCTAGGGGGAGGGCCCCACAGTTTGGGGACCTCTGCTCTATACAAAGATTGCACATAACCTTTGTCCATCATTCAGACAGACATGGTCAAAGAAATCCCAACATAATCTATTTTTACTTTTATAAAATGATAATTGCATATTCAATCGAATTTATTTTCATTTCTTTTAGTTAGTGTTCAACAAGCTGAACAGAGAATCCACATTGTGCCATGTCACGTGAAGCAGCGTACAAGCAGCTTTTTCCTTCACAATGACAACAACCATTCACTGTGGCTCCCAGTAACTACATAAAAACAACAACATTAAATGATCACACTTCAATTATGAATATGGATTTAAACAGAGCACCAGCCTATGCTTAGCCAAATTTCTCTGGGTTTTGATGTGGATCAGAGCTCTGCAAACAAACTGTAGACTGGAATTTCAACCAAAGTTTTGAAATCTGTTAACTTTTCTCAAATTGAAGCAATCAAAAGTCAGCAAGATTTTCTGAACAAGTAGCACTGGGAGGAAATCCCACAGAAAGCGCTCCTTTCGCACCAGACTTGCTCCAAATCATGCATATTTCTTTGACATGTCAGCAAGATATATTTGACTCTGGGTCCAGGACTGTGATGGCATGATGGGAATTTTTTATACTGATTTTGTTACCTCTGTGATGTGAAGAATGTTTTTCATCTGAAACAGGTACATGACTTGTGAACTGCAATTTTTTTTTTTTTTTAATTTTCAATAATAAGGTAAAGTAAACCTTTGGACAATATAGCTCATTAACTTCTTTTTTTTTTACCTCAATTTTAAATGCAATTAATGCATTTAACTGACTAATTAACTAATGTGTTTTGCTGAAAAAAAAGTTTATTCTTTTAAGTCATCACAAAAGTATTATCCACTTGTTTTCTAGTAATTATTTTCTACAAATCAACTGGAATAGATTGTGGCTACTCCCGTTGATTTGTACAATGTGTCGAATGTTTAAATAGCTTGGACAAAGTCCATCCTTAGTCAAAAAGTTGGAGATCACTTATATATACATTTCAGAATTTAGCTTTACTGTTTAAGAGATGCAAGCTGAATGTGTTTTTCTTCAGTAATTTTGGATGGCATTTTGGCTGAGAAAAGGAGCTGCGACAAGTCAACTACCTGACATTTACTCTTATCACTAAAACGGCAGGCAATTATTCAAATACCCATTATCTTCTGTTTCATGGCAAATCTTAAAATTAAAAAAAAAAAAATTGTTGTTATTTCTTTGGTTATTGCTTGTTGCAGGTTTCAGAGCAAGTTCAAAGCAAGTTCAGGGCATAAGTTATCTATGAAATTATAACTTATGCCCTACACATGCGATCTTGATATCATTTAAAAGTTTTCATTGCTCTTTTAGATGCGGTAGTTTGTTTTGGCATCTAAGCTTTGACATTTTAAAAATATACCTAGTGAAACGGTTTAACAAGTATTATTGCAATGAATAGTCATTTATTCCTCATGAATGGTAACATTATTCTGTGTGTGTACTTGGGAAACTGAGAGAAGTAACACTTAGCACATCAGTGAAATGGGCTTTTCATAATAAATCAAGGACATGTTTAAACTCAATTTAACTAGCAATGAGCACCGTTAGTACAGTTGTCATTGCTAAGTCTCTCTCTGTGTTTTGGAAATTGTATGTATTCCTACTTTGTGTCAAAGTCTTCCAACAGACTGTGAGCTTTTACACATTGATTAAGCTCTATGACAGATAGAGGTTAAACATTAATTAAATTAAAATAAGGAAAATCAACAGAGCTCAAGATGTGTATAATTTAAGTAAATGTTTAATTGTAAATTTAAATGTACAGACCAGCATTTGTCAAAATGCAACTTCCATCAACACAGGACCACAGCTTTCTCAAATGCTGGACCTCTGGCCTCAGTTTTAATCAGATTATTAGGTCAGTATTGGGTATATGGTGTGGGAACAAGCTAATCTGTACTTAATTGTAAACCGTAACTACAAAAGACTTGGCAACTGTGGGATGTTCCTGTTTTGACTGTCACAGGTAACGTTTTCCGCTTTTTATTCTCTTATGTTTTCTGTTAACACAGTTGTGTTCAAAATAATAGTAGTTCAACATTGCAAACCAGATGGATGTATTAATTGTATGTCTACAAATACTTTACTGGCAGGTGAGGAAGATTAATGCAAATCGTATGTAGGCGTTACATGTAAAGATTATACTTATATATGTATGAGATAACTGGAAATATACATGGTAAGAAACTGCAAATGACTTTACCTTTTGCTTAGACTTTGTTATGCTCAGTTGTTAGTCAGTCATCCTTGAAACAAGTTGTGGGTTACCTCAAGCCACTTATGATGCAATAGAAAATGTTTTTTTCTATTTTCGTCTTTTTTTCCTTGCTCTTCGGGCTGATGCTCATTGACAGTGACGCTGATAGGACGGGGCAGGTGTCCTTTTGATGTCCTCGGCACAGTTATTAACAAGTCATATTGTATGTGAAAACCAATCATAAAGGATAACAAGCAGTAATAGCTGTTGTCCCAGAATAATTGTTTAGAACACAGAGAGCGAGAAGTGGTGAATGACATGCATGGTAAAGACACATTTGTGCTTACTTTCTGTGTTTTTTTTCTCCTTCTTTTCTTTTTTTAGAGATTGCCCTCTGTGAGAGGAGATGGCGCAGCAGGTAGTTTTTGCCATCCAATTAAAATTACTTACAGAGTTCAGCAAGCAGACACCTGAAAACCATTTTTCCTCCCATTTCCAGTTGCTTTATTTAATGATAAAGATAGAGGGGTGGGGGTGCTAATGAATGCCACAGTCTTAGACACATCCCTCCAGGAAGGAACAACCAATCACATTTCTGATCTGCTTATCAAATAATGACTAAATGAGAGTTTCAGCAGTGCCTGCAGTGTAAGCTGTATGTTTTTAAGTGATTTTCTCTAATCATCCTGTGTAGTTCATTAAGCCCGAAGCATCTTGATGCCCTTTCACGCAGTTTCTAAAACAGTGTTGTTAAATGTGCAACAGCTGTGGGATTCTAACTTTTGCTGTTTTTACTGCACGACACTGGATAGGGTTGTAAATGAACATGAATCCTAGAAACCACATGTAGAGCTGTGTAAGCTGTGAAAACACAACATGTTTACCTCTAGTGTCGATGCAGAGGGGAAATAATGGAAGCATTTCACGTCAGTACACCTGGTGATAAAATGGCTGCTCCCCCTGTGGCTACCTGCTGTTGTACCTGAAGTACTTTGCTATATGGAGATCTTTGATTATGAGATTTGCATGTGGCTCCTAAGAGATCTTCAGGGAAAATTAGACAATTCTCTCTGGAGCAAAATACAGAGTATTGAAACGAAAGACGAACGCAAATAGGCTTTAATTGCCACAATTGTTCACAAGGAATTTGCCTTCCATTCCACTTTGCTGTCAATATACATACATTTCTAAATATAAATATTTAAAAATTGCTGGGAGATAAAGACTTTTTGGAAAATATCTGTATGCATAAATATGTTTTGAAAAAGACAAGGTTGAA
Organism: Girardinus metallicus; assembly: GCA_903067095.1. Taxonomy (NCBI): domain Eukaryota; kingdom Metazoa; phylum Chordata; class Actinopteri; order Cyprinodontiformes; family Poeciliidae; genus Girardinus; species Girardinus metallicus. The sequence continues at coordinate 12,577 of CAEGAE010092732.1, read as the reverse complement.
ATAGTGGGAATATGCATAGTTATTGATCTGGTGAAGACACTTTTTCTGATTTCTTATTTGTTTTTCTAATTATTGCTCTGTAGCACCAATCTGAGCAAACCAAACCAGGATGTCAAGAAAAAACCACAAGTGATCCCAATGGACACAGTCTTGCTGAAGATTGTGAAAGTAGTATGGTGATATTCTATTGGAAGTCCATGGTCACCTCCACAGTCTTAAGTTGGTTAAGCCTCATTTTGACAGAACCAGCAGACAAACCGATCCACACGCTGACTAGGTAGCACTGGTCCAGTGCTTTTGTATCTCTGATTGCTATGAAATCACTATTTTTGAAGGACCTTAGTGAGGTTTGTGCTGGTTGAACAATGGTGAGAAAATCTGGGTCATTTTTCTCCACATTTGTTATGAGGTCAGAAAGCAGTTTTTCAGCTAAACATGAGCCTAAAACAATAAGGAAAACTCTCAGTGAATGGAAAAATTTTCAGTTTATAGATAAAGGATTCCACGTAAGGGCTGGAGATCAGTCCACCAACATTCCTTTAAATAAAGCCAGATTCCTCCTCCTCTTGTTTTCCCCAAGAGTTCTGCACTGCTGTCTGGTCAGAGGAGCTGGAAGCTCACCATCTGTAGTGTGCAGCCTGGGGAATTCTCACTAAGTCAAGTTTTGGTAAAACAGAGGGCAGCAGATCTGCAAACGTCTCCGTTTTTTTGAGTTGAGAAGCAGCAGTTCATCTGTTTTATTAGCTGGGGAGCAGACATTAGTCAAGTGGATTGAGGGCAAGGGTGCACAGAGTCCGTGTTGCCAAAGTTTTACAAGCATGCCTGCCCTTTTACCTTGCCTGCCGATAAATCCAATTGATAGCCATTGCACCACCAACCAAGAACTCAGTAAAGTTGTCTGGGTTAATTTAAATTAGAGAAAATGTAAACAGAGGGCCGCCTTATATTTAGGAAATTTTCTCTAGTAAAAATGATTGGAGAATGTAGCAAGGAGCAGAATAAACATACAAAAATATGCAAAGCAGTAGAGACAGATGCATCAAGATGGCTGTCTGCATTGCTATTTTGGAAAACTTACTAAAAAGTTAGGTTTCTGTGATGTAATGTCATTGAGATCAAAAGCAAATCCCAAAATACATCAAATTATTTAGATACAAATAAGATGCAAATAAGATAATTATTTGTTGAAACACCTTGTGATTTTATTACAGTTCTATCATTAGTTTCTATTCGCTTTTACTTGCATGGTGGCACATTGAACTGGTGCCTACGTCCAACAGGCACCAGTTGGAGATTGGGCGGGAGACGGAATACGCCCTGGCACCAGATCATCTATAGATCTGAAAGATGTCAATAGGATTCAAATCTGGATCATTTCAGACTCATCAAAAAACTTAGATCTACTTCAAATCAAGTGCGTTTGTTGACTCAAATCTATGCTTGGGGTCATGATCATCATCAGTAGCAGATTTTCTGCAGAAGCCTGAAGGTTTTGTTCCAACAAATAGCTGTTTTTTGGGATAATTCTCTCCACCTTAATTAAGGTAAACAAAAAATTACCCACGGATGTAGAGTTCATATTTTCTCCACATGGGCCCTGCATTTTATCTAATGCAAAATATTTTGCATTAGATTTTGTTTCCCACTCTGACGACATTTGAAAGTTGATACCCTGGATCCTTTGAAAGTTCTTTGGGGATCATGGTTTTTGCAGCTAAAGCAACACCATAAAGGCCTGATTGAACAGCTGAATCTAATTTAGGATTTATTGTAAACTATTTAAATAAGGACAAGTGCATTTGACTCCTTAACATGAGTTTGGATTTTTTTTTATCTTTTATTTTAGATTTGCATTTTTCTGCTTTTTTCTTTACAATAATTCAGTTTGACCTATAGAGGCTACAGGTCACTTTAAAGTCCTGAAAGAATTAATTTTTCTCCTATTATTTTACATTGTAAAACAGGTATTTAAGAGGGGTATGAATCCACTGTACCTTTTGGATATATCATTTTTGAAACTTGAGCAGCCGTTGACAGAAAGCCTACAGGGCAAAAAACAGCGGCACTTCACTTTGATCTTGACAAAAACATGTAGGCTTCCCCGAAAATATCATCTTTTCCCAGCTTGACCCACATGTTTGCTCTTATCTTTGGAATATTGAAGAGGAGTAAAAGGATATGTTGTTGCCAGCAGAAACTGATTCTTTTGATTTTTTTTTTCTTACAACAGAATGCTTAGCAGTGAAACATGGTACACATTGTTTCGCATACTGTTACCCAAAATGACTTACTGCAAGCACATGCATGTGTGCAAGCAGCCAAAGTATGAGCTATAATATACCCAATGAGGTATACCCAGTTTTGACAGACGAAGTCATTCACACTGAAGACTGCTAGTAGATAAGAGTGTGCCTCCCTTTTTAAAGTGTCATTTTGTAGAGCTGCAGGATGTTCGGTATATGACTACAGGCTCCTGTGGTGTTACAAGTGCAGCCGGATCAGTGAGCCGGACAAATTCAAGGCTATAGCAAGGTGACTCTTTATATGTCAACAGCTCATGTCTAACACCCATAAAATCCTGTGTCTGAGATGTTGCATTCAGATCAGATTTTAGACAGAACCCCTTTACGTTTGTTAACAACCAGTAACTTTGTCACTGTCACACTCCCAGCTGTGCTGCTTGGCACTTTTTCTTATCCCAGTGGGCTTAATGACCCACAGCACCAGCATGCACGATCCAAAAGGGCGCCATTATTAGTCTTCCTTAATAAAGTGAGATTGTTTTGGTGAAATGTTTCTAAATACGGAGTCCATTCTTCTATTTGTCGGCTTGATGCAGATGTTCTTATCATCAGCAGCAGAAAAGCTTGGTTATGATTTCAGATAATTAATTTTGCAATTTAAAAAGATGTGTGGAGGACAAAATACAGAGAATCATCTTTAAAAAAATGTTAAAATGGAAACGACAATATGTTATTACTCATTTTAGCAATTACCACTGTCAGTGTTCTGTTCTTTGGCATTAACAGGACGAACTAGATTCTTAAAAAAAGGGAATTATATTAATTAAGGAAGAGAAAAATGTGTTTTCTTTGGGTTTTTCACGTACAGCAAGGGAGATTTCTTAGCGAACAAGGACTGTGCTAGAGAGATAAGGTGTAGAGTCTCTTTTGCTGTCTTATCAGAATCCTCTGCAGTCTTAACATTGCCACAGCTCCTGGGAATTGACAATAACAACCAAAATGTTTTTTTACCCTTGCTTTTCCTGGAAATGGATTTGTGGGATCTTAGCGTCTAAAAGCCGTCACCAAGCCCCAGCATTAAACGCTATCTTACCTTATTTAGTCAAAGAGAACTTCAGAAAACTAAATGCATTCACTCAACTTTATGGGTTTTACTGACATGGACAAGCAAGAAGGGTATTTTACATTTGCATAATCCATGGTAATAATTTCTTTATGATTTTCAGCTATTCATAGATAGATAAATATAACAACTGAGAGTAATAAATTGTGTTAAAGTGAGGAGAGTGTGGTGTTTATTTCCATAGGATTCTCACAGAGAATGAGATCATGAATTCCATTACAGTTGCTCTTTGCATGCAGCAAAAGTGTAAAATTCAGAAATGCATTTCAGGTGATATCATTACTATGTTCTGCAAAACATAAGAAAAAAAAGTATGACTTAAATCAACAGGAAATACCATTGCTCTGCACTCCCTTGTCCTCAGAAATATGACTGCATGTTGCTGTATATGATATACAGACGTGAAGGTGTCAGTTTCACTTTGAATTTCAAGCGTTTAGCATGCCAAGGTGAATGAATCTTCATCAGTGGAAACAAGGCATCTTCATTGTGTTCCACAATATTACATAGCTGTTATATTTGAGTAGCAGGTAAATGCTGCATCTGAGCACATGTACTTTATACACGACAAAATCTTCTATGCCATTGAAATGAAAAGCAGATTTATAAAACAGTTATTATATCCAACATTAGACACTGTTCCAGATAGATGTAGCCAATGTTAGATGTGTAACAGTAGATGTTTTCATACCAAAGATATTTGTCTTTAGTTTGCCTCACACCAAACAGATGCAGGATGGTTCTAAACCAGGACATATGCAAATCTTATATGGTCCTAATTAAGTGTGGGGATTTACGTCAATGTCGCTATGATTAAAATCACCCATTTGGCAGTCACATTGTTTTTTTTCTAAATGTATAACGTGTCATGCAAGAACTTTAAGGGGCTTCCTGAAAACCTGAGAACTTGTGATGTCAACCTGCTTTTTCTGCTGATTTGACAAAGCAGTATGAAACTAACCTTAACCCAGTAAACATTTGGCTTGTGGGATTGCTTTTGATATCTTTAATTAGAAAAAAAAATTCTACAAGATTAGGTAAGGTTATTATTGTGTTGGGAATTTAAACAGTTTTGCAGAAAATAACAAACTTTAAAAAATATTACTAAAAGATAATGTTTGGTTATTGTTCAACCAGGCTGCTGTAAATATAGTGCATACTGAAGGACATATTATTTTGCAAAGAATTTAAATCTGATTGACGTCCAGTTAAATAGAGCCTGAGAGCTATGCTCAAAACACTAAAAAGGCTGAATAAATATGAAGTTGCATTCTCTCTCGGTTGGTCTTGAAACCCATTAGTAATTCTTATTGGAAGTGAGCTTTAATAACATCATCTGAATTATTTAAAAGATCCCCTCTTTGTTTTTGTTGTTTATGATTTTTTTCCCCATTACAGATGAAAAAAAAAAACACGCCACAGACATTTCTCTCATATGTGCTAAACTCCCAGCAAGTGCCAGAGATGATTAATTTCACTTGCAGAGACAATATGGTGGCTCAGGCTTCCTTCACTTTGCACGTAGTGCTCCTCTGTGTCCTTTGTGTGACATCCACAACGGGACAAAGGGGCTGCAGAGGGGTGACTAATGTATCCAGGGGGGTCACATCTAGCTGGCTGTATAATAAGTAGAATGGGATCAAATTTTTTAAGTGGAAACAGATCAGGAACCGTATCCTGCTCCCTGTGATACTAAAGTAGTGACCTTGATGAGAGTTGAAGCTCAGCTTTGGGTATATAGCAGAGGTTAGATCAAGGTTATTTATCATAAGCTTTCTCATGTTCAGGAAATGCTTTTCATGATTTAAAAATCAGGACAAATTTAATCCTAATATAGTGAAATTTCTGAGAAAGCTCAAAATTTCTACTTATTTGTTAGAGATTCTTTGACCTGCTAGACGGTCATTGTCTTAAAGCAAAATTGGAGATGAAAACCAAAACTACAAAGACATGATAGCTTATCATGAAAACAATGGTTTCAGATTCCACTCAGTACCAGTCAAACCACAGCACAATAAAAGCACTCCTCGCACTTGTCTGTGCAGCAATTCACAAAAAGCTGCACAGTGCCATCTAGAGGTGCCTCAGGCAACGTATGAAGTGAGGAATGAAAAAAAGTCATATGCAGGTGTCATCCACATTTCTGCAGGTGTATCAGATGTTGTGAGCTGATATCTGTCTCCAGCACAAGCATGCATGCTTTGAGATGATCTGCAGGTGAAACGGAGCCAACATGTCACTGTGATTGCTGATTCTGTTCTCCCCTCATAACTAATCCCCACTGATCCTATTTGGGAGAGAAGGGGAAAAAATGTGGTGCTACTAAAACTGGAGCAAGAATGTCTTTTCCGGGGACACGGCTGGCATGTAGGGAAGCAAAGAAAGCAAAAGTCAGGAAAATTCAGAGTAGTGTGTTTGGAAGCTGTCGACTAGATAGAATTCGAAAATGGCTGCTTCTGAGGAGGAATCCATTGCTTTTTTCAATTTTAATCACCAGTGCTCAACTGTCCCTAGCAGCAGAGTGACATCTTTTAACACCGCAGGTATACAACCCACAGATAGATGCAATCATCAATTTTCCTGCCCACTGAGCACACATTGTTTACGTTCGGTAAACCCTTGTCACAAAAGTCAAACCTCATTTTTCTCACATTTGCTGTCGGTTAACATTCAAAACTCGCTTGACCAGATATGCAGCATAAACAGTCGTTTGTTTCTGCAGAAAAAAAAAACTGTAGGAAGGGAGTAAGTGTTTTCTAATTGAAAACCAACATTTGAGGCACTTGTTATTTTGTCCATTAAAAATCAATATATATATTTTTAAGATTAAGCTACTGCAATAAAATCTATATTTTTATTATAAGGCTTTTTACACATCCTTATCACAGGTACTCTGCTTTATTTGAGTGGTTTTGAGGCCGGCGGATAAGATGAGGACTGGGATATTTTAGTGTAAAAATGGGGACAAAAGTCTGGAGTGGGCCCAGCCTGAATTAATTGCAAACACCTGAAGCAAGTGGCGCTTCAGTTTTGCCACCCGATGATTACAGAGGTCAGTGGAGCACTTGGAGCTCTTGTCCTCATTCTCGGCTAAAAGAAAAAAAAAAAGGTGTTCCTTCAGGGCATGCAGTGACTTTAACCAATGTCACAGTTAAAATATTCCAAATTTGGATGCATTAAGGACATTTTCATCTGTTCTGCAATAATTATCTATGCAAGTGAAGATGTTTTGGGGGGTAGAACTATTTCTGTCTTTCTTGAACTGTGGAATAATTACTTCATAACCTGAAGTCACAGTCTATGTGGGGTGACAGCAAAATTTAAGTAAAAAAAGTAAAATAATTTATATTTTTAAGACTTGACACTTGAAAGACAGCGTTGATATTTTTTGTTACATTGACAGTCATACACAAGCTGTTGTAGCAATGCAGCAATAATCACAAGTGATTGACAAGTGTTTTAACAAAGAAATAAATTAGTCTTGGGTTTCTTACTGATAAAGGCATGTGGTGATGGTCAAAAGCAATAACTTATATAATGTTTTAGAATCTGCAAAACATGTTTCATACTTAATAGCTAGATTTTATGTGAAATATCAGAAACACTTTGTTTGAAGGGGTGTGCATGAGAATGTCATTATTTACCAAATAGTGTAAAGTTGACACTTTTAATTGACCTTCAATGCAACTTTTAAGGCAACTTTGCATTAAAAGTGTCATTATTTACCAAATGACACTTCATGATAACGGTCATAAACATTTATAAAGACTTCTTCACATTGATGACAGGTGTTATATCATATTTATGACAGTGTCATGTCAGTCTTAACACCCCTTCAAATTAAGTGTTACCGAAATTTCGTTCCCACTTTGTAACCTGGTGCTAATGAGAAATAAATCTGAATGTGAATCAGTATTGTTGATAATATTTTTTACTGAATGAACATATTTTAACTTCTAAATCTCATTATTTTTTAAGCCAGAGATGCACCAATTTCTAGTTTCTGTAAAACTTTGACCTGCCACCAACGCACCAATTTTAGCTGATTTGGTTTCCTTTTTAAGAACTATAAGAAGACAAGATATATGAACAGAATTGGAGGTGTTTAGCCTACTCACAGAAATTCATCATTAATGAGGACCTGTTATGCAAAATTTTCTTTTTGTATGTTTTTGTATTTCATTTCAGCACTGCTTCTAGAAAACGACTCCAGAAAGTATTTGCCAACAGACTGTGACTGAAGGAGAGTTCTGTCTCTATTGTTCATTACAAAGCTGCAGATTAAACATGACTTACCTTTCAGAAACTGCTTGCTGCAGAAGATATGCACGAGGCTTCACATCTTCTGGTTTAGGTTCTAGCTCAGGGTCAAATTTGTGCAGTTTTGCAGTTGCCCATTTCCACAAAGCAGCTCTTTGTGGAAGCTCCAAAGAGCTTCCACAAAGCTGCTCTTTGGAGCAGCTTTGCTCTCAGTCTCTCATTCTCCAAGCTGAGCTTCACAGAGCACCAATCACTCATGCTTTCGCCATTCAGCTCCTCCAGACTAGTGGCAGAATTAATTGGCAAACACCTGATGGAATTGTGCATTTATGATCTGACTCTCCTAAGAACAGATGTAAACAGCATAATGGAGTAGCATCGTTGTGATGAATGATGTATGAAATAGTGTTATATAAATAAACTTCCCCTACCTTGCCTAAAAATAGTGCGACAGCTCCATTATGTGTTTGACATGAATGGACATTGTATTAGTCAGGTAAGCTGGCTCAACACCTTTGCAATGCTGGCTGAAGAAATGACCTGGATAATGACATTTATTCTGGCAACATCATCTGTCACAAAGAAAAACAAATGAATTGAGAGGTTTGCACATAGTATGTATAAATACAAGAAGAGTGGTAGCTTTATTAGGCTGATAGGTTTTATGTAAAGCACATACATTCACTTAAAAGAAAGCTCAGCTGCTGTGAAAACACAGAAGATGACAGTCAACCCTTCTCAAGTGCAGACTATACAAGTCCATACTTTTGCTGTAATTTTTCTCTTCTGCATGACATGTTTTCATTGAAATGGTGTGTCAGTTTTACTATATGTTGCTATTTCATGGAAGACAGCATTAAAGATCATTTTCAGCATGCTCTAGGGCTGTCCCCTCCGGGAGTTTCCCTGCACTTTGTCTGCCATGTCACTATCTCAGCATGCAGGCGACAAATTGATCCATTCAGCTAATGCTTAACCTCCTCCTTCAAAAAAAGTGCAAACTCATAGCTGTTCAAAATTTCAGTCATTAAATTTACAGCAAAATGGTGATGTTGGAAATATTATTGTAGATTTCACAACAAGTACAAAATGTTATTTAATTGCCTTTTTATTAAAAGTCAGTGTATTTTAATGGAAGATATCAGACATGAAACAACTGTACAATCTATTCAGCTGCACAATTACAAATACACCCATATTATTCAAAACTATTTAAGCTTAAATAATGAATCCAGCCACTCCATAGCACTCTAAATAATAGAAAGCAAAACTTTCTCTTAATCTGATGCTACCTTTGAATTAAAATAAAACATTTATAATAAGTAAAACAGCAATGACCATTCAGTCTTTTTGAATAAGTTACTGAGTCAACTTGATGTATCTCCTGTCTAGTGACGCTGATGGCACTGTGGTAGGCGGTGTGGTCTAAAGTCAGGATGAGCATTATTCAGGTTGTCTTCACAAATGTAATATGGTCAGAAAGGTAAAATAATGAATAAACCTTCCAAGAAAATTAATAAACCTCAAATTTCTTACTTTGCAATGAATATTAAAATGTTGCTTATCTATTGTGTATATGGCTTATAGAAGCAGGGTCATCTGGACAGATGATGTATTCATATCTTCTTCTTTTTTCCATTATATAGTGGAGGAAGTTCATTCTAAGTTCATTGCGGTCACTGTGCAACAAATATTCTTAAAATGCACAAGAGATATTTCTAAATGTCCCAAAATGAATAAAATTTGTTTCAGTGATTTCACTAAAAGAGTTCTTGGTAAATTGCTGTGGTAATAAGAGAAAATATAATCAGTCACCAGCACTCAGTGTTCAAGGATTTGTTTCGGAAATGTGGAGGAGGGAGACAGGGAGAACTGTCTCCTTGATATGCCAGATGTTTCCTCAGGAGCTCCTCATAAGGCCTCAGGCTAGACAACAAAGAGGCACTGAGAAGAAGTTCATTGAATCAAAACGTCTCCTTTCCTTCAAAACTCTAACTTTGGATATGCTGTTGTTTCTGTTGAACTTACTGTCTCAGTTTATACATGACAACTATTGGATTTGACAAGTTTTAATGTAGAAAACTTTGCCAGTTGTTGCATTGCCAACGAGAAACATTTCTTGCATCTATCTGATCACATCTTCCATAAACTATTAAACTCAAACAACTCAAGAGTTTTGTCTATTCCTGTCAGACACACAAATAACTTTTACCTATTTGGGCACACAAACTACTTCTGTCAACGAAAGTATAGAAATATGAGCAGAGCCTTTAACCGAATTCTACTACTGCTCTCACTTCAGAAAGGGTTTCCCAAACTACGATTTTGAAAAAGCCTATTTATTTAGGCCTCTGCCTTTTGTGTGATTTTCCTTATTTCAATGAGAGGAAATTAGGAGCTAAAGTCTTGCTAACACACCCAGAAACAGCAGGTATTGCCAAAGCAAGAGACTAAAGGGGAAATTCAAAAATGCCGAAATACAACAAAAAATGTTTGAACTAGAGCTTAACTAGGGTTTTCTTTTTGATGTTCAAACTTTTGACTGATGCCACCACAGAGTCAAGAGCACCCCCTGCACTCCAGAAGATCTCAGTCTCTGAAGCAGGCACAGTCTGCTCTGACCATTCCTGTAAAGAAGATCATTGTTGTGACTCTAGTCCTGCTTATTGTTCAGGTGAACAAGCAGATAGTCATTAAAGTAATTTATTCAGTATTAGTTCCCTGAATGTTCACTAATGTCAGTGTGGTTCATCCGCTCCTGCGGAAATCAACCATTTTATGGATGGCAAGTCAGGATGTTCATCATGGTGCCCCTAAACCTTGTTCCAACTTTAAACAAAACCCTGATAACCACAATTAGTTTATAAGTTGTTTTAGGAAACATAACACTATAAAACATAAAGTTTAGAGAAAATAATCATGAAGAGCCGCGATATTTTTTTTTCAGACCAGGTATACCATATGTCTTTTTATTTTTGCAATCTGTGATCATCGTGCTCATCTTGGAACAGTGCGTTCAGATGCTGTGTGTTTGTAAGGGTAAATTCGCTGAAGGATAACTGTACAGTGTGAGTTTTTCTGACATAGGGTAAGCACTGTTTCACAAGAGTAAAACTTATCGCCACAAACAACAAATTTAGGGATTAACAAGTTGGAACAGCAGCATGTTGTATGCAGTTTTTCCTCATTAGACCTTAAATATTATATAACGCCCATACCAGTACCTCTTTGCACATTAAACATGCAAGGTGAAGCATAATGCATGTCAATCTGGATCAAAACAACAGCTCACATCATCTAGCCTGAGTTCTTGTGCGTAGGTGAACTTGTGGGCTGACACAGAGCAGGGAAGAAGACCTGAGGCACACGCTGTCTTTCACTCTGCAGCTACCTACTTATAAATATAGCATCAATACAGAACCAGCCTGTCAGGTGTTTTGGGTGAGGAGAATGAAGCAACTTCACTTGAAGACTCAGTGATCTTAGATGAATGAGGTATCATTCAGGGAATAAGCAGTGCAGGGAAGGAGGGGTTTGATGCCAAGTGCTGCAGCTGCTGAGGAAGGCCAGCTCTCTCAGCCTCAGTCACTCACCAAACCTTGAACTATCTGTGCACTCTATTGCACAACTCTGTCCTTTCATTAGCAGCTTTGCTGCTACTGAAAACCTTTTAAGTTCTTATTAGACTCAGCGCTAAACAGTTATGAATAGGTGTATCTTATATTATCAAAATATCATCAACAAGCTACTTTAATTCAGTCATATAATGTAAAAAAAAAAAATTAAACTCGCATGTCAGCAGTTTACTCCATAATTTTGTGCCTCATAACATAACATAACATTTCAGTCATAAAATATATTTTATTGGTCTTATGTAATACAATAATCATCTAATAAACTATTTTTTTGTTTGAATTAGCTGTAACTCATTATCAAATAAACAGAAGTTAAATTGTTGTATCAAATTACTAAATACCTAATAAATAACCTTTTTGACGACTTCTTAACTGTTTGAAATATGACTATATAAACAATGTGTTTCATAATTTGTTCAAATATTTTTTTAAATAAATTAAAAACGTTTTATCTCAGATTTTAAAATAATTTCTCACAAAGGTAAAAAACCAAAGTCTTTATACAAATGTTTCTATTTATTTATTTGTTTTAGCAACAACATCTGACTTCTGACTGTGAGAATTTCAACAGAACCGTTAATGTTACAAGATGTTTCGGTTGAATGGCAACATATGTAGCCACATGCCAGTCTGACAGAAAAATAAGCATGGAAAAAATAAAACACTGCCAAGTTTCACAGTGAAAGCTGTTGAAGTCTAACTCCAGTTTTCCTGAGAGAATAGCTTTTGACTGTGCACAGGTGGACCTATCAGTCTGGTGTCTGTTTTCATAGTTACCACCAGATGTTAGCTTGCATGACCAAAAATAACTTTCTTTTGTTTTATTTTGCTCTTCTATAGAATTCTATGGAAATATTTTTTTTTTCTCTTGTTACTGTCTTGTTTTGCCTTATGAGACATTTTTGAGGCACTAAACAAGTAACAAATGAGCTAAGAAATATGATAAAGATTCTACTTCTATTGATCAATGAACATGTTGTGCAATGTAACCAACTTAGTTTTGTCAAAAAAAAAAGAAAGAAACCTTAACCAAAGACACAGATTAAAATACATGTTGTGGATTATGCTGCACTTCTGTTCTTGAAAAACAAAATAATTTAGTCCAGAGATTAAAAATTGACTTGTTTTATACATAACTTTAAGTTAAACCTAAAAAACCCATATGTCTATTTTTGAACAATTAAACCTTTATAAAAGAACAAATACTACCCTGCAGATTAAGAGAGCAATTATGTCAAAAAAAAGATGCAACTGGACCATTTAAAGGATTTTCAAAAATTTTTGAAAATCCTTTAAATGGTCCAGTTGCATCTTTT